>JASWJB010000026.1:0-245048 GCA_032433595.1 Conoideocrella luteorostrata
AAGAAGAGAGGTGAGAATGTTCACCGCAGATCCAGTATACGCGGTGCTGTAGCGGTATGTTTCACCTGTCCAATTCGTCACCGCGACTTTGCACACTACAAACAACTCTCTTGCGTTTCTCGTACTGAGGAGAGTGAGCAGGCTAGTGCTGCGGAGGCGTTTTGGTGGCGGAGCCGCGACTGACGAGGAGCCAAGACGAGCTCGACAGGGGTTCTACTTCACCTTGAGTGTGTGAGCAGCAGCGACCGGGCAGGTGGGGGAAGACTTGATGTTGGGAGTGGGACGGTGGGAGTCACAGTCAGGGGTCCACTCCTGGGCCCACACCTCCCATTCTTTCCACCCCACTCCTGGTTTCTCTGGGCAAGACCTGAACCCGGCTGAACTTTGCTGAACCTTGCAAAGTTGACGTACATCTTACACGGCGTAAAGTACCTGCAGCGAACAAGCCGGCTGTGGGAGCGGAGCATCTTCCATTACATATATCGAATGCCTTCCCATGCTCTTGGCCGGATCGTCCACTCTCTCGGCATTGCACATCCCCAAGCACAGCTGATATCCAGCTCAATTCAACCAAGTCCTTCGTTTTGATATCACGTCGACTTATGTCTTGAAAACGTTTGGACAGAGCTTTTCTACTATCCGGCTCTTGCACATCGGCATACATCTGACTTTGCTCCCTCTCACTTACACGACATTACCGCTGCTCCGCTAAGAGCTAGTAGTGAGATTTTAAGTCGACTCACCCGGTCAGCTTACGAACACAGCCAGACTCGCGAATTAGGCATCCCTATCTGCTATATATATATATATATCCAGTTCTACCGTTCATCCAAGGACGGGAGCGGATAACCCTTCACTCAACACTCAACCATTCATTCACATCACCGCCGAAATGCACGTTCTCGGCAGCATCGGCCACAGCTTCAGCCAACGGCGCAAGACCGTAAAGCCTAGAGACCTCCACATCCGCAAAGTTTCATTCTCAGGCTGCTCTCTCTCCTCTGGATGCTCATTATCCTCCTCCTCATCCACATCTACTGCTCGGGCGCCGTCATCCGTACGAACAACTAGCTCCAATGGCTTCGACCCCCTCAACTTACATCCGACTTTCCAACCACCTCCCCGACTGCACGAGCGTGCCTTGATCAGCCCCGAGCGAACCCATTATGTTGCCGCATCTACCTTCTTCGACGACGACTCTGCCGACGAGGAGTCCTTGGACGAGGACCGTCAAAGCATCGATGAGGACTACACTGTCTGCGGAGCACAGGAGCTGCACTTCTCACATCCCACCGAGATGGTTTTGCCACCGCATGCAAGCCCTATGGATCACGATTCAGAACGATCAGGAGCTCAGGACTACTTCATGCTTCAGTTGGCCACGAGACCATCCATGCCACGGTCTCGATGGTCGGAATCAACCATTCAGACACTGGACCACGGTGATTTGTCGGCTGATGAGTTTGACGAGACTCCTGACACCGAGGAGGATTTGCCCTTGGAGATTCCAAACTTCAGCCACAAGCGCAACGTTACCCCAAGCAGACCGCCTATGAGGTCGCTGGATAGTCTCGAGGACTTTATTAAGAAGGGCGGATGGAAGCGACGGGGTGTTGTGTTCAACGAGAATGAGTCCAGCCAACAGCCCGATGCATGCTAAATTCTCTTGACTACTGTATGCTGAAGAAGCATACTTGCTTGGTATTCGCTCACCTCTACTCCTTATACAACTCTTTCATCGAACACGACATCCATCTCATTATACCAACTACACTATTATGATTTAATCATCAAATCATCTCACCACTACACCATCTCATTGTATCAACGCATCGCTACGATTCATTTCATTATGTCAATAAGGTTGCTTAGCCTACATGTCTCATACTGGGATGTATTTTCGGGTCTAATTTTTTTTTTTTTTTTTTGGCTTCTAAGCACGGCGCAAAAGGAGGATACCACGGGCAATGGAAATGGGATATGACAGCTACGGCTGCTTAGTGCCTGAGGGCCTACAATCTGTAACAATTTTTTAATCATCCTTACCTTACAAACAAATTTAAGTTAATGGATATCGCTCCGTTTATGGAGTTGAACAAATTTTCTTGTCCCGTTTTCCTAAGCCTGTGATCGTGTCATGTCATGCCAGCTCGGACCGCCACCCCCATCAAGCCATCCAGCATACCCTTCCTTCGTCATCGTCCTTAGTGACTTCGGCACTAATCGCAGGTTTCCTCTCAATAAAGTCACCCCAAATCCTCAAAGCATATAATTCAGCCCATTACAATCATAGACGAGTATGTGCTGCCCGCACAATAGCACTGCGTCCGTACGTAGAGCTCCACCGCACCCCGTATTCACGCACAATGACCCAAGCCAAGCCCCAAGTCTCTTGGCCCTTCTGAGCCTTCTCGTGATGTAATTTCCGTTCTCCGTAACTGAGCCAGTAACTTATTTTGTATGGCATCCCCATAAAATCTGGCTCCGCCGTTCGGGTCTCGCGGCTCGCGTGGCCTGACGTGAGCTGTGTCTTGGCAGGAACAGAAGAAAACTTTCCTTTTACTCCCGGAGATGTTTTACTGGTCCATAATAGTATCCATATAATTTACCAAGGGGTCCCAAAATATGTTTGGGAGACTAGCAGACCAGCCTTGTTACCTTTTTTTTTTTTTTTTTTTTTTCGCGGTGTCTGTGAAAAAGTCTTCCGGGCCCAGTCCGTCATTGATTGCACAAACCCCGGTCAGACTGGACCCTGAAATTAGACTGCTGCTAACTTTTTTTTTTGGGGGGCGGATGAGGCGCTCCATCGAAGTAGTCGAGGCCTATGTGGCTTGACATATTTTCCTTTCTTTTTCTGGTTCTGGAAAGGGCTGCTATTTGGGTGCATTTAGGCGAAGGGGAAATAAGACATAAGGGACCAGATAGCTGGGAATCAATAGTGTGCCTTTGTTCTGTGACATGGAACGAAGGGCGATGATGCGGGCGGGATCCCGATTGTTGTTTTGGTACCTTACATATTGCATTTTGAGGAGGGGGGTGTGCCCTGCAGCGCTGCGACGGAGCAACAAGAACAAAAAAAAACAAACATTCTTTGTTGGTGATGTGCGGAAAACGTGGTGAACTGGGGTTTTGTTTTGGGGGCCCGTGCTATCCTGGTCTGGAAGTGCCGAGATGACGATGGTGATGCCGTAGGTATTATGCTATGTATGACCGGAGATTGGGAAATTGGGAGACTCGAAGGCCGGGTTCTAGACTCGCACGCGTTGCTCGCGTTGAGAGGGGTGAAATGGAAAGCGGATCAAGGCCGACGTTTCGTTTATTGAGGGTCAAATCTGACGATGGCGTTGAGTCAGTGGTTGTCTGAGCTGGCTATTTCTGATGATATCTACTCCGTACGGAGTAGAAACAGCTCGTTTTGGAAGGGGTCCTCGTTTGGTCTCGGAGGATACGAGATTAGGGCGCTTCTGGAAGATCTATCCCTTGGTAGGGCCGTGTTTTGCTGCGAACTAACCCACATGATGGTAGGTTCAATCTCTTGACTTGTCCTTCCGAGGACAGAATTACCGTGGAACTATGGAGTAGTTACGCACCCCAGGATCTGGGTACAAGACCGGAGTGCTCTGGGTGTGGTTATTCGGGGCCAGATGGCCAGAGCAGAGGTTCAGCTGGAAACTGTTGGGCCGTGTCTTATTGCGGCCGTGGATGGAGCTACTCTTCAGATGTCTTTGATTTGGTACTATCTCAGAAACTGCTTGGCTGCTGAGTTTCATCTATTTGCTTCTCCGTTTCTGACAGTTACATCAGGTTTCGCAGCCATTTTGGTAACCTCGATATGTTGGTTTTCAACGGCGACATGATATGAGCTCATAACAGTATAAGTGTTGTCTTAAAAACTTCATTACAATGAATGCCGAAGTACGGTCACAATTTGGATGCAGGACCAGCATGCTTCAACGCTTCGACTACCTCTCTCGCACCAAGCTCCCCTGAACACAGAGCTCCTTCCATGTACCCCTTCCACTCAGGAGAATACTCTGTTCCGACAAAATGCAAATTCCCTACGGGCTTCCCATACACCGACTTGAACTTGGTATAATGGCCCAGCGCCGTGACGGGAGCCAAAGCACCTTTGCTGTATGGCTCATGCTTCCAGATTTGCTCGAAGAACTCAATCGGGCGGTACAGTTCCGAGTCTAGCCCGACATCAAACAGTGTCGCTAATTGATCCATCACCACTCTGCGGCGGTCATGGGGATGCAGCTTGCTCCACTTCTCGCCTTCTTCACCATTGATGAAGCAGGTAAGAGCGTACATTTGGTTCTCATCAACACTGGTATCGCGGGCGACCACCACGGGGCCTTGATAACTCAGGACAAAGCCGTTGTATCCCAGGTCCCTCCACCAGGGTTTGTCGTAGCATACGATAGCCTTGTTGTAGTGTCCCAGCTGCGTCGAGCTGGTTACCTCGTAAACAGGCGGAGGCAGAGACGGTGAAATGGCCAAGTCAGTGTACATTGTACTCGGAATGGATATGATGCATCTTTTCGCGACGAATGTTTGGCCGGTGGTTGTCGTGACGTTGACGTGATCCCCGTGGTCTGTGATGGAAGCCACAGGACGCGAGAGGTGAATATTGCTGGCGCCGACCAGTCCAGCCAGCATCTCGGGGATTTTCTGTGCTCCTGCAGCAAACATTAACAAATTGGGGTCTTGCTTCAGCAATAGAAGAGAACACTGTATACGAACCAGTAGTTATTCGTCGGTAATTTCCTCCGGTAGGATCATCGGCGCGGACTGCCAAAAGCCCTTTATTGCGACGACAGTAGTCGATGAACCAAGCCGCCGACTCTTGCGTGGACTCCAACCCATGCATAACACGAACCCATAGATTGACCATGTGCCGCGTCTTGGAGCCGGCACCGAGGCTGCAAATGTACTGGTCCATGGACTGTTCGTCGTCTTCAGACCTAGGCTCTTCCTTTTTCAGTGATGCGGCCTGGATGTGATCTCGAACCATTTCCAGGTTTCGCTTCTCATGAGGCGCAAACTAGAGGTATGGATGTCAACAACCCAGGAAACTGGGAATCACAACGAGGCTGGGGTTGATAGTTCACTTACGCTGGGCGTAATGCCAAAGGGATATACAATTCTGTCATCGTGTGTCTGCATTATTGCATTGCCCGTCAATCTTTGCTCGACTACTTGGAGTCTGAATTGGTTGACATATGCCCGTATTCTCTTTTGCAAGTTGTCATTGATCCATGCGGCCCCTAGATCGGCGAATCCGCGCTTTGAGGCTAATGGTACGCTCCAGACTTTACCGCCGACTCGATCTCGAGCCTCGATTATCACGACGGAGAGCCCTGCTTTCTGGGCGGAAAGAGCTGCTTGAAGGCCGCTGAGGCCTGCTCCAACGACAATAACATCAAACATGGCGGGTATGTGCTTCCTCGTGGTGATTTGGAGCCTGCTGGACACAGCTATGAGATGGTATGGAACTTCTGCCGAACGAGTTCAAATTGGGCTTAGGCCTCGTATGAAGAGTCTCTTGTGCTCAAACAGTCAGTGCAGTTTTCGAATCCAGTTTCATGCTGAATTATTTTCTCGCTTATAAGTCAAATGCAAGCTATCAGCTTGGATTGTTGGTCATTGAAGAAGAAAGAGTACACAAATTGGGCCTAGTGGAGGATCGGATTTGTCTCCCGAAAGTAACTAACTAGTTACAGTACTCCGTTGCTCTGCAGTGCTGCACAGCTCCAATAGCAATGTACAATATAGTTGGCCCGTGGACAGGCGTGTTCTTAAGTGCTGTACACCGCCAGCTGCGTAAATGGGTCAACAACTCATGAGCTAGACCATTTCTGTGCATGACCGCACACGAGGGGCATGACGGGGACGCGGGCGACGGTGTGTCAACAGGGAAAGCCGGTTTATTGTGGTGTCGTCCGCATCGGCTCTTCATGCGATCCTTGTTGATAAAGGCTACCTTGCCCGAATCAGATAGAAATTCGAGATTCCAGCCCTCTAAGTGGCCTCCAAGGTGCAAGCAAGGGTGGAGATGCCTCGTGATATTCTTATCTTGAGTTGCCGGTTTTAAAGGTCCGGGACCGGACAACCCTTCAAGTCACATGGCCTTTACAATACGTACCAGGTAGGACGTTCTGGCCAACTGCTATCGCGGGGCAAAGTCGTGCACCACACCGAAAGGGTAAAGCATTACAGCGACAATGGCCGGTTGAGCTCGCATTGTTGGTGGGCAGCATTGGGTTTAGTCTACTCCGTAGTTAGTCAACTTGAGTATGCGGGGAAGCCAAAAGAGGAGGAGCAGGAGCAAGGAGGGAGGGAGCAGGAGGGAGGGGAGCAAGAGGAATGAGGAGGAAGGAGGCTGTGGCGATGGCGGCGTCGAGCACCACCAGCTGCTTCAACGTCACGCGCATACCGCACTGCAACGAACTGCTCTGCTCTGCACCGTGATGTAAATTATCGATCCAGGCGCATGTAGATGCACTGCGTGAATAGAGCTCAACGACTCAAAGGCTGATCGGCGGCGATCATAAAATTGCTTTGCATGCGACCACATCCTTTACGCCCCCAACGGGGATTCCAGGATGCAAAACCAGGCCAGAAAGCTGCGAAGAACTGCGAACGCGTGAGTAGAAGCGCGCCAAGTCCCGCCGCACGCATTGCTTCTTGAACACTAACATCTACATTCACAGTTGTGTTCCATGCCGTCAGAGTAAGATAAAATGCTCGGGGGAGGAGCCCTGCGCTAATTGTCAACGCCGCTTCGTCAACTGTCGGTTCGAAGACGGCGGCAATAAAATCTCGGTGCCGGAAAGGTACTGCTACCCATTATCAAACCGTCTATTTCATAAGTGCTCGCAACTAATGTCTTGTCCAGATATCTCCGCGAGCTGCAGAAAAAAGCTAAGCAGCAACAGCCTTCTGATGAGGCGAAGTTTTCGAATGGCTCAACCAGCACTCCTGCCAGCGAGCTTGATGGTGAGTACAATTTGGTCATCTATCCATGCTTCAAACAAGACGTTCTGGCTTATGTAGATTTCAGATGGATCACGTCTTCAGTTTTCGGAACCGCCACCACTTGTTGGCATCGACGTTGGCCGAAGTATCTGGACCAGTCCATTCGCACAACCTTCGACGACTACGAGATCCAATTACAAAAGCAAACGCAACTGGGGTGAGCCAAGCGCATCCGCTATATGGTCTCATAAGTAACTGACTTTTAGAGTTGTAGTCTGGCTAGCGCCTTCATCTGCATGGTCTTTCACGGCTCGACTCACCATATTAATGACGGATAAGCTGAGCTTGGATTCGCCAGACAACTCTCCTGCTTTCCTGTTCAATGAAGTCTATGACATAAACTGGATACCTCCTTCGCTAGATGGAGACCTTGATATCAGCTGCCTTCCTTCTTTTGACTACGCCTTATATCTCGTTAATACTGTCAAGTTCCACCTCGGCCAGAACTACTGGTGCTTTGACGAGCAAACGTTTAATGGCCATTTACAAGAATTCTATTTTGGGAACCCGTCGCAAAAGGCCGCCGACTGTCGCCTGTGGTATGTTCAGTTTCTAATAGTGTTAGCCTTTGGGAAGGCATTCCTCTCCCAGTCCGCAAGCACGGGAGAGCCTCCTGGCGCAAAGTACTTCATTCGAGCCATGTCTCTTTTGCCAGATATTACCATGTTGTGGAAGGAAAGCTTACTGGCTATTGAGATCTTGGCTTTAGCCGGTTTATACCTTTATTGTATTGATCGGAGAGAGTCTGCCAATGTATATGTAAGTTGAATCGGGCGCTCCTGATTGGCTATCACTCGACTAATGCCGCGTCGAACAGGTTGGTCAAGCAATTCGAATTGCTCACATGGAAGGACTGCACACCGAACTACCCGAAGACGAGCTTGGACAAGAAACGGTAGCAAGATGCCGTCAGCTCTGGTGGACATTGTATATCATGGACAGGCACTTCTCATCGTCTCTGGGGGTGCCCATGTCAACTCAAGACAGCGAGATCGAGACTCCTCTTGACCCACCTAACACGTCCTCGCAGCAAGATTCCAGTCTCAGTATGCAAGTCAAACTCTCTCGATTATTATCCTTCATCTTGACCAGTAAGTACTTGACAGATTTGAAGAGGCTGTACATATCGCTGACTTGTTGGGAAGATGTGTACAAGACAGAAAGGACTCAGCTCGGGATGTTTCTAGAAACAACAAGATCTATTCTGCAAAGTTTGGCTGGATACGCACAAGAAATAGAGAATATTTTCCAGCAAAAGTTCAAGAGCTCCGTTGACGCAATGTCTAAGGAGACACGCCACATAACACTCTTGTACCATCAGGTTCGTGGGCATTGACCTTGCTAGACATTTTCCGTATCAACGAATGCACCTACTAACCCCAAATCTGAACACAGTGCGTGATAGTAGCCACACGACCAGTGCTGTTATCAGTGCTACGGGAGCGGCTTGACAAACTGGGTGCAAGAGAAGAGGATTGGCAGACTTTCCTAACGTTGACGAAACCTTTGATCACAACTGGCATTAAGTCAGCTGCTAAAACGTTGCAGATACTGTCTGCTGGAGACGGTCTTCTAGGTGAGAATCATCAGCTGACCACTGTGAAAATAGACTGACCTATTGATCTATCAGAGACATTTCTTCCATTTGATCTGGAATTTACATACGGAGCCGCGGTTCACCTAGCTATGGCAAAGGGTCTCTTCCCCGATACCGACGAACATCAACCATATTCTGAACAGGTTCATTCTATCTTGGGTCATATGATAGCAAGAGGTAATAAAGTCGCGGAGCTTCGAAAGGCTGAGTTTTCTCACATCGAGTACCTGTTTGACGAACTGGCCAAGCGCGCTGAAAGAAGCGGTCTCCAGACATTGACTCTGGTGTCACCAGAAAACATAGAGGACATAACCATAACTGACTCTTTAGACCATCGAGTCGAGGATGAAGACCCTAATGCTGGACCCATGGCCTTAGACCAAGGCCTGCCACGATTGAATGCGGTTGGAGAGCCGTTGTTACATCCGCCGCTGATCCTCACGAATAATGAGTTCCTTGACGATATCGGGATATCATCGTACGAGTTTCTATCTATAGTAAACCAGATGGGCTATATAGATAACTATGAAAGCATCTTATAATGGACAGTAACACAAATATGTGCATATGAATACGAAGTCCACAACCTGGCGGGATGGCTGTAGTAGAAGTAGAAATAGCACTAAGGGTAGTTTGAACGAGACACGAGCAGCAACAACGGAGACAGTTGTAACATGCTTTCATACAATAATAATGTATTATAATTACAACATTTACCCATATAGTAACCATTTGAAGCAATGTTTAATACTTTCAACTCTTGATCGTTGTGCAATACCTGAATTCGGGCCAATACTGGCTGCAAATTACTTCCAAGTCTTGTTCTGTCAGCCATAAACGACCGGTTGCAATCCACATCCACTACTCCATACAACGTAGTCTCAATTAAGTAACCCTCAGCCCCTCCAATTTTCTCAATTTATTGAAAGGGACGCTGAGCCTCACTATCCTGTACTGTCAGCGACACCGGACACCAAGCATATGGGCATTATAGGCCACCATGATATCTGTAACTGCCATAGGACGTCTCGATGCCAAAGGAGAGAACAGCCGTTGGACGAACATATACTACGCTCACACCCATGCAACTTGCTATCGTCATGGGTATACTCCGTATATTTGCCTTAGTTGCTCTAGCTAAAGAGCCTGAATATTTATCCGGTGGTTCTTTGTGTCTCGGATGGTTGATCCCGTGCCATTGCATAATTGGGTGCACTGCCGTGTTATCTTGAACTCTTGTTTATTGTGTGCTGTTCTATACACACCATCGCTATATTAAATGTACCCGAGCGTCGATACTGCTGCGGATATACGGTTTGGTACGGCAGCCGTGAAGTGGATGGCTGCGACAGGGATCGGATCGGGATCCCGAGTGGCGGCCTGGTGGTGGGTACCTAGACACATCAGTTGACATTTCTACTCCGTACCTGATATCACGATAACTGACGACTGAGTACTCCGTATGGTGTACGGAGCACCGGGAGCTGTCATTACAGTCACTAGACTGAAAAAGAGTTAATGGAGCTCAAGTGGAGTTCCTTCTGGATCACCCAAAGTAGGTGCTGTATTGTGTATCTCTGAGTACCCTCGTGTGAGTTACCCAGTACTGGTCCAAACGATAGACCCTCTCATTTGAATTACCCAGGAGAGTGAAGATGCCAAAAAAAAAAAGAGTTTTTGATCGCCTTGCTAGGGATTAGCATTGATGGTAGAGATAGATTGCGAGGCAATTTTGTTTGGCAGCCGATATCTCTCCTTTACGTGTATGAATTCCCGATGGAAGCCCTTATATCTTGCGTCGCGGCTTGTCGGATGGTATAGAGCAAATCATATTTGCCATTTCAAACTCTCGTTCAAATCATGGCTGTAGTTCAGGACGCCAGAGCTAGCTCAACCTTGACTATTTCCCAGCGCAGTTTAGCCATGCGCCAAACACGCACCTCGTCGTTCCAGTATGATAAGCTCTCAAAACATTCGTTCTAATGATGAGTCTCACACGGAATTATGCATACTGATATAGGCATCCTTTGCTCTGGGTGGCTTCTATGCTATGTTTCTGAGTGTATCTTTGGCAATGATGGACTTTCGTGGCGTTTCAGTCCAAATAATGTTTGTTGGGGATCTCGGCCATGTAGCCTGCATTGAGCTGCTCCTCAGAGCGCAGTGATCGATGGTGGAAGGCGATATGTTCTCTTACACTGTTTTGACAGCATCTTTTACGCAATGATGTCGTTGATAAGTGGGCTGAGATGACTTGGACGTTTACTGATATCGACGTGAGTAGGGCTGTTTTTTGGTGGTTATAGTGCACTCATGATCTCTTCGATTGGCGTGGCTGAGGCGTATGTATGGCTAATGTCGCAATACTACAATGCTTTTGGGATTTTTATCTTAAGTGGGCAGAGAGTTTTTTTCTTTTGAATCCGAGGACAAGTTGCTGATCGTACCGACCGGTAACTTGTCTTGGCTGTTTTCAGGCTCTTCTTCCTCGTCGCCTCGATAAGACTGTAATTTTAGCAGCATGATCCTAGACGGGATGGCAGATTTTGCACGCATGTGATAGATATACAAACTAAATTCGCAGGAACTTTTGCACGTCCTTATCTTTACTATTATTGAATCCTGCCTTGTCTTGGATGGAGTCTCGCAGTTCACCAATGCAGATGGATACAACGACGCGTATTCGAGGGTGCAAAGGACTGCGGAGGGATTTGGTTTAGTGACTGGCTTATCAGGATATCATTGTACGTCGCATTATCTGTGTGAGGATGCTCTGGTGTTTGCGCTGCCAATGGGGGATATGTCGACAAAGGTGCTGTGGGGTTGGGGAATGTTTGTGAATTCTGTGAGGTATAATATTGTAGAGATGCTGTTGTAAATGGATCTGAAATGAGACGTCTTGCGGCATTACGATTGGTTTGAACTAGCTTTCATTGAAAATGAAAACTACGTAAACTGATATCGTTCTTGCGTGGACTGTATCTCCTTGTAAGGTGCGCTAACAGAGTTCCATGTGATGTTGTGGAATTGCCTAGGTGAAAAGCTCAGTAACATGAGTGCATGAAAGATATCAGACACTGTGTGAATTGTTGTTGACCACTAAAGAATAACTCACAGCCATCTACGCTCAATATAGATCTCTGTTCGAAATACGACTCTTTGCATACTGGCATGACCATTGAATTTCGCCTCATCCTGTCACATGATTCATTTTTGATTCCAATAATCGTATTATTAGCCTCCAAGCTGCCTTTTGATCTACAGTTGAGCATAAATGGTAGTTATCCCCCCCGTAATAATAGTCTTCAGCGTCATGTAGTCATCCAAACCGTACTTACTACCTTCCCTCCCGTACCCAGAGTGTTTCACACCGCCGAACCTGCTGATAATTAGAACGCACTCTTTCTAATATACGATTGCTGACCAAAAAAAAAAAAAGATTGTACTTACGGAGCAGGTGCATCCGATATGACACCGGTATTGAGAGCAACCATGCCAAATTGCAGGCTCTCAGACACGCGATACGACCGGGCCAAGTTTGTGGTCATGACGTAGGACGCCAAACCTACCTCGGATTTGTTTGCTTTGGCAATGACTTCCTCTTCGGTATTGAACTTGAACAGGGCGGCTACTGGGCCAAAAGTTTCTTCGTCGGACATGCGCACCGATGTATCCACGTCTCCGAGGATGGTGAGCTCGTGAAAGTTCTTGCCGAGATTGGGGAGTGCTTTGCCTCCTAGCAGAACTTTGGCTCCCTTGGAAGTGGCATCTTGGATGTGTTCCTTTACCTTGGCCGTGCCAGTCGTCAACGGACCGTGCGTCACCGACGAGTCTCTTCCATCTCCAACTTTGAACTTGCTCACTTCCTCGACCAGTCTCTTGCTGAACGCATCGTATATGCCTTCTTGTATGTAGACACGATTGGCGCATACACAGGTTTGCCCCGTGACTTTGAACTTGCTAATCAGCAGGCTCGCGACCGCAGTCTCGATATCGGCATCGTCAAAAACAATGAATGGCGCATTCCCGCCAAGCTCAAGACTCAACTTTTTTAGCGTATCGCTTGACTGCTTGGCCAAGAGCTTGCCGACTCTAGTAGAGCCCGTGAAGGAGATCTTCTTCACTATGGGAGACTGGCACATGGCGAGTCCAAGCTCCGGCGTGCCGTCGAGTGAAGTCACCACGTTGAAGACACCCTTTGGCACTCCCGCCCGCTCGCACAGCAAAGCGAGAAGGTTCGATGAAAATGGCGTCAAGCCATCAGACTTCAGAACAACGGTGCACCCCGCCGCCAGGGCAGCAGCAACTTTGCGCGCACCCATTGCGAGAGGAAAGTTCCACGGTGTGATGAGGCCGCACACCCCGATGGGTTCTTTGACAATCCGCGTCCTGGAAGACGCACTAGAATGGGGAACAACGTTGCCGTAAATTCTCGATGCCTCTTCGGCAAACCACTCAAAGAAGCTTGCCGCAAAGAGAGCCTCGCCCTCTGCGTCGCCCTTTGCCTTGCCGTTCTCGGCTGTGATGATTTTGCCTATGTCTTCCTTGTTTTGCACAATGAGGTTGAATACCTTGTAGAGGGTGCGTGCCCTCTGGCGACCGGGGAGTGATCTCCATGCTGGGAACGCCGTGGCTGCTGCTTGAATGGCGTCGTCGAGGTCCTCCACTGTTGATTCTGGTGCGGTGCCAATGTGTGATTCATCGGCTGGGTTGGTTACGTCGAAGGTCTTGCCGGATTTTGAGGCTGTCCATTGTCCGTTGATGTAGGACTTTCCGATGAACAAATTGGGATCTTGTAGAATGAGGGCAGATGAAGACATGGCGGTAAGAATATCTCGATTTTGGGACTGAAACTGAACTAAAATGAGGGCGACCCGAGAAACCTGGGTTGAGAACAGAGAAATGGTAGAAATAAAATAAAAAAAGGTTTAGTGGGTTTGGTCCCTTGGACTGTGCCTTTCTCTGCTCGGAAGCTGATGGTTCTACCAAACGAGCTCTTAATACTCCGCACTATACACAGTACTCTTCTTTTCTTGTTCTGGGCCTGCCGTCCATCAGACCAAGGGAATATTTGAGAAGCATGACCAGCCAGCCCGTCAGCATTTCCTATTACGGCGTCTCTGTGCACCCCATTGGCCAACACTGTATGTGTGTTTCCCGGGCCGGAACTAGACTAGGGTCGGGAGACAGGGATCGGAAGGCAAAGGCGGCTTGACTTGCTTGGGCTGCCGAGATAATAAGTTTGGGCATTTGCCACCAGGATTTTGGCACACCCGCTCCAGTGCACTCGAAGGCAAGCATTGGCATTTGTATCGAGTCGCTCTCAATTACCGAACCGACGTGGTACGTGGTACTTGGATTGTGGCAACTGGACACTGGGCATTGTACTGTAGGAGGGAGTGAAACTACCAGATGTAGTTAGTCCGCGCTTCACGATATGTTTGCAAGGATAGAACTCGTTTGATGTATGCCGTATTATTGTTACAAGTTACTCACTTGCATGCACAGCTTCAGTGTCAGCTGTAATACTTTGATTGGGAAACAAGTCTTGCTTGACTTGACCAACATTGTACAGTCCAACTCGCGACTGTACGCCAATTTGTAGGCACAGAATTGACATGGGCATATCCCATCCCCGGACAATATCAGGTTATCACTCGCACTGGTAAAGCCTGTGATAAATACATTTCTCTCTTCTTTGACTTTGACACCATTCGTTCTACAATTTATTGTTAAGGCCACGGAATCAAATCATGAACACTGAATCAGAGTCATGTGGCGGCCGCACCATCCGGCCACACCGAATTGTCTCTCCTCGAGGCTTCCTCCCTAGTTGCTAGTTATTACACACACTTCCGCTTCTCGCATTTTGATATCATATCAAACACCATCCCATAGTCACGATCCCCAAAATTTCCAAGACAAGAATCATGGAAGAGCATGAAATTAAAGACATCGCTGTGGCGCTGCACAAAGCTCGCATTCAGTGCATCCAGCGCATCCAGCGCATCCCAATTGACCCGCCAACCAAAACCTAGGGGCCGTACTTTTGACGAAGAGGCCGGGTCTCAAGTGCAAAAGGCATCTAAAAATCTTGCATGTAGCCCGTGGGCATAGGATTAAAGGCTACAAGGTGGGCAACATTGCCAAGGTGATGCAAGACGGCTTCAGCCTTGACAATCCCGACTATGGCACTCTTATGGAAAGCAACTTCTTATACGAGAGAGTACCGATCCAACTCAACAAACCCTAGATTGAGCTGGAAATTGTATTTGTCATGAAAAGCGGCTCGAAGAGGCTACAATTCACTTTTAACACAGTTATTAACGCAACCGACTACATCCTCCCAGCGATAGCGATCGTAGACTCCCGAATCAAGGACCGGCCTACAACTGTGCCTGACTTTCTGGCTGATAATGTATCAACCGGAGCCGTGATTCTTGATGGAAAGCCGCGGAAGCTCAGGGAGCTAACGATGAGTGACATGCTGGGACCATTGCGATTCAATGGAGAGACGGTCACACAAGGAAATACGATTTTTTCCCTGGGGAATCCGTTGACTGCTACAGCGTGGCTAGGGGAAAAATTGGCTGGCTGCGGCAAGAGCCTCTTCAAAGGTTCGATTGTTTTGACGGAGAGCTGTCTCAAAGCCACTACATCGGAGAAGAGGTCTTGGAAAGCTGAATTTGATGGTTTTGGACGTGCGGAGTTTGATATAGTGTGATGAAGTTTGGTGGAGGGGTCTCTCTTTGTGGTTGATAGACTGCTGAGATAACACTTTTGATGTGATTGGAAGTGAGAAACGTCTGCTGATATTATTTTCTGGTGCATAGATCACTGGAGACAAATATATTTCATGCTGTTGGCTGAAAAATCTCGTCCCCTCCGTACAGTAAGTAGCTTGATGTGAGATGATGCCCAGAAAAGTACCGCAGAGCAAGAATACTAGAGCTGGTTGATGAGATCGCGTGCCCATGCAATAGTATAGCAAACTCAAGTCGGAATATTTACAGTATTCACACGGATGGCTATTGGATATGCACCAAATCACCATGGTACTTTGTCATTCCTTCAACCAAATTCTTTAGGAACACTGTCCTGGTTTGACCTGCCATCCGTGACTTGCAAACCGAGGAATTGAACGCTGACCGACGCCGCAGCCGAACCACCCTTCCTCCAAAACAGCCCACACCCCTTGAGGATACCCGAACACTGTTCCAAGATGGCTTACAAACGCGGGACAGCTACCCAGTCACTACGAGGCGCTTTGTGACACTCTTAGTGCCATGCAGAAGCATTTCCAAGCCTCTCGGTCCGGGCGGCTCGGAACGCTGACTAGATTCTTGTTGGTCACCGTAGTCCTCCAAGGCCTCTTGCAATCCCCATAACTAAACATGTGTTGCGTGCATCATTGTTGCTGGATTAAGGAGACACGGAGTCTGATTGGTTCAAAGGCATAGGAGTATTGTTTCCCGGTCCATTCCAAGCTAATATACAGGGTCTTTGGTGACGCTCTGAAAACTCGACTGGGTAACTAATAGACACGTAATAGCGCGCTCACTTTCTCTTAATCACAGAGGTGAATTTGTTCATGTACACATGTAGATAGATGGTGGCCCAGGGATGGTGATTGACCACAAGCACAACAGATCTAGTAAGCCACGGCCCTAGCAGCTGGTCAACAATTTAAGCTTTTGACAAGTCATCATGTGTATCGCTTATCCGGACTTTATCACGCTGGCAAGAGGAAGAATCTGGACCGTAAGATACTGCCGTATTAGGCAATCCCGGCCATTCTGTGTTTGTGCCACGTTCGAATTCCACATCACCGTATTTGTGTTCGTGGCCACGATGTATTATTGCCTGAAGGGGTAGGAACTGTGCAACTCTTGCATAAACTATGCGGTGATTGGAGTGGCACCTCTTCGTTTCTTTGGGGTGCAAGCTATTCAAGCGGAGGAAGCTCGGGAAGCCGACTCGGTCAGATTTGGAATCGAAGGTATCTCTTATCAGTGTCTCTGAAGAGAGCTCATTGGAATTCCAAGCGAGATAGCTGGGATTTTTTGGATCTGCTGGAAAATTAAACACGTATATAGCCCGCGATGATAAACAGTATAAAATTTTCCGCATTGCTGATAATATCCCATGAAATGAGGTCTCGTTCTGGGATGTTGCTTTACCACGTCATCTATACATTGGGCCGTCGTTGTTGCAACACGGCTTTTGGCACCTTCGGCTCGAAGTACTCGTTGTGGAAGTACTACTTATAGACACTAGAATGTGCTGTATTGTCCTATAGCAACTGTCGTGTTAACAGACGTGTGCAACTGACACGTCAGCTAGTTCTGCAAGTAGCAGAGATCGTCTCAGCGACACAGGAACATTTCAACCGGAGTGGCCATATATTTCCGATTTCGCCGTCAGGGTCTCTCCTCCACGGCTAGACTGACGGGCTTTGGATCCGAGATGGGTTGGGGTTGTTACGTACTTGCAAACTAAGACTCTTCCGATCCCTGCAAACCCAACGCCACACACTTCGGCTTCGGAGCGTCGCCCGAAAAAAAGGGGAAGGGGTGCTAACTGTTGCAGCTACAGCACTCCGTATCTCATCTTTTGTTTGATTACGGAGTAGCCCTGATACTGCTATCTTGTCGGATCCATGGTCGCACTCACTGGCTGACATGGATCCGTCTCCAAAATTAGACCTCGTGATTCCTGTTCCTACCCAAGCGCCCAACCCGAGTGAGCGCCGCAACTGAAAGCTATCATGTAAAGATGAATTGTTTGAACCACGCGCCGGGGCCTCGACTGAGATGCGAAGCTTCCCAAGCATCCGGCCACTCGGGGCCCGATCGCAAGTAGGGGCTGCGCGAAGCTCTCTCGGAAGCCTCACACCATCACGGTGATCCGTTGTTGAAGCCGAGTAGGGTCAAGCCGAGCACAATCGTCCCCCCTTTCCCCCCTTGGGCATGGAGGGGGAAGCAGACATTCATGTGTTCTGACTGATAGAGTTGAATACTTAAACGGCATGAATCCTGGGCCTCCATGAAGCAACAAAACCGCCTCTTCCTAAACCAACTTCCATAACAACTAAATAGCATCACTCTTATCATACCTTAATAAAATATTTTGCCTCTCATCAGTCACACTTGAATTGAAACCTACACAAATGCCTGGAGCAATCGTCACGCGTGCCACCACCGCGGCGCCAGCCGTGGTAGGGCCATCAACAACAACCGCCACGCGTCCCAGCAAGCCGCTGCCTCAGTACCTCATTGATACAGCCAAGTTGACAAAGCGGGAAGATTTTGATGCTAGCACACATCTGAACTTTCAAGCTCCTAAAAACATAATCTCCATGAAGGACATTGGCTTTGAAGGGCACGGAATATCCCCAAATGCAGTATCGGAACCCTTCTCACTTTTCACACCGGAAGCCATTCAGCAGATCAGGGCAGAGGTATTCGGCGATGAGGCTGTGCGGGACTGTCAGTTCACCTCGACTTTTAGCAAGTACATGATACGAGGCATGGGACCCAAGTATGCATACAATCTCTTTCCATCACGTCGCAACATGTCTCACAGGACCACTTGAATAACCAAGAGTAATAGGCGTGCTCCCTTTACCTACGCCGCATGGAACTCACCGGAGCTCATCTCCAAGATCTCACAAGTCGCTGGCGTTGAGCTGGTCCCATCCATTGACTTTGAGATCGCAAATATCAACATATCAGTCAGTGAGGAGCCTGCAGAAAACAGCTACGAGGTCAAAGGGAAAGACCAGCCTCTGGGAGATGACATATCCGCTTTTGCTTGGCACTATGACAGCTTCCCTTTTGTATGCGTCGTGATGCTTTCTGACTGCACCGGCATGGTCGGCGGAGAGACGGCTCTGCGAACATCCTCCGGAGAAATCATGAAGGTCCGCGGGCCAGCTATGGTATGTTCTACCGTCATTTCAGCGTTGCTGTCTCCATAGCGAAGGATACTAACTATTTGCAGGGAACGGCGGTAATGCTGCAGGGCAGATACATTGAGCACCAGGCTCTCAAAGCCCTCGGTGGCCGTGAGCGGATCAGCATGGTCACCTGCTTTCGACCAAAGTCCCCGCTCGCAAAAGATGAAACTGTTCTCACTGGTGTCCGAGCCATTAGCTACAAATCTGAGCTGTACTCACAATACTTTGAGTATCGATTGGAGATTCTGGAAGAACGTATTCGTGCCAAAGCGAAGGCTGAAAAGCTTCGTGAGCGGGCGGCCAAGTCTTTCAACACAGCGGAAGCGAGGGACTGGCTGATGGACCAGAAGGAGTTTATTGAAGCCATGCTCTACGAGATCACGGACGAATGAATAGCGGTTTAACGACACATGAACGAGTTTAATGATGCAGCATAGCAATGCTTTCAAGATGGAAATGCTAGTAATTCCTAGTTTAGCTAAAATAATCCTCGAAATTGGTACTTTGACCTTGTTTTCTTCTTCTTGAGTGTCGAGCCCATCTAATACTAACTCCAGAGTGATTACCTTGCTTCGTCATCACCAACAACCACACCCCCCGCCGGATACGTAGTATCCAACACAACTATTGACTCACAGCCCTTCACTAATCCATGCATCCGAGAGTCTATACTTGACTTGACTACGCATTAATATCCTATTCAAAACCCACCCCCCCTTCTTGAATGATGCTATGTGCCACACCTCATCATTCTCTAATAGCGTCGATACATGCCAGTTTACTAGAGTCGATCATGTGTACATAGGTCATTCAGTGGCGTAAACATGGACAATCAATCGCGATTTATCATCTCCAGTGCTGCGTCACATAGAAGCATCAGCATAGTATAAGCATGCTCAGTGCGTAGTTCAACAACTGTTGGTTGTATTAAGGAATGCGACGCTAAGTCCCAACGCTTCCTATGCAAAATGAAATTATAACACGGGACGAATATGATTAAAATTTCCGTCCACTCCTTACAGAAACTCGCTGTCTCTGCTCATTGCTTCCCCCAAGTTGCACATGAGCCACAACAAGCTTCCATATTGAGACCAACGTCTCCTAACCCATCCTGCGCGCCAAACCAAGGAGGGTTACCACCCAGTTGTCTCAAATCAAGTCCTCGTCGTATATCTCCCATCTCTTAAAATAGAAACCTTCCAGAGTAATATAAATATACAAAGAGAAATTGGGTATGTCTCATCCGGTTATGCTCATAGTCATCTTCTCATATCGTTATTGGAATATCAATAGCTATTGTGACAGTTTGTGTTACTCTTGTTGAACAGTAACAAAATGACCCGAATGTCGATTTGAAAAGAGTATTATCGGGCCACAATGTTTTGAGGCAATTACGGAAATCGGTTGGATATTCCGTATTTGGTATATGTCGCCACGTGATTGTTCAAAAACGGTGGGAATGACAATCACCGTTCTATTCTCGGGGGAGGGGCTTGCCAGCCGTTTATGTATGCCATCAAACCCATTCCTATCAATACCACGCCAATCATGGATGCATACGGCAATCCTGCCTGCAGCGACTGGTCGCGTGAGGCCAACCCTCTCTGCGGCGATAGGGGAGTGATTGTATTTGCTCTTGACAAGGTTGGGCTGTCGTCCATATCATTCTTCGGCATAGTGCTATTGGTGACCGCCTGGTCAGATGTTTTTTGTTTCGACGCAGTGACAGAAACATTTGAGCCACCTGGTGCATCTTCCTCGAGGTCAACTCGGTTCTGGCGTGGCGGTGACCGTCGCCTGTTTTCGGCGGCAATTCGCTTCACTTCCTCTGCCCGCAGCTGCACTACCATCTCGGCCAGTGATTTTCTGCTGTCATCTCTTTCAGTCTCTGCAGATTCACATCGTTGCTTCCATTCTTTGAGCTGCTCCCGCATGTCTTTCATCTGCTCATCCATGTTATCGATTCGAGACTGCAAAGACGCTTCCATTTCCTTGGCCGCGACATCCTCGGCGTTCATTTCCTTCTCTTTAATAGCATGTTCCGACACCTCGACTTCCTTTGTTGCTTCGCTATGCGAGGGAGCTGGAGCATCGTCAACGATAGCGTCAGCTTGCGAGTTGGTGGTGCCATTCATTTGCAGAGTTGCAGATGCTTCTAGACGCCTTGCAAGATTTTCTGCGAGCTCACGAGCCTCCCGTTCCCTTTGCAGCATTTCTTCCAACTCCCGCATTCGTGTAGTTTGAGTATCAATATCTCGCTTCGCATTATTCAACGCCTCTGTAAGTTGAATTATATGGTTCATATTCTCTTGGCGTATTGCTGCAGTGTTTGGTGGACCAGATTTTGGTCTCTCTGTTGGTCCTCGTTTAAGTGATGGGACATCAGGTTTCTCTGGTAGCGGCTGCTGCGGCGGTGGCGCGGGTGGTTCTGAAAAACGCGTTTTCGCATCAGATCGGAAAGGTAGTCCTCCATTTACCGAAGACTGGGGTTGCTGCAATTTTGCAGATTCCGGCATCTCGGGTTTCTCCAGGTCCTTGACATCCTCCTTAGAGAGAAGAGTATTGACAAACTGGTTCGTTCGCCCGAGATCTTGAGATTGCAGTCGTGCATTTCGCATTTCCGACTGTTGTGAATTAGTTCGCGCATTCCGAGATACATGCTTGATAATATCTATAGTACGTACCGTTAATCGCTTCAAGATCTGGTCCGTAGCGATAGGTGCCAGAAAAAATGATCTTTGTTGCAGCATAGTGTTGGCTTGACCGTTCATGCCACCGTTGTTAACAAGCATTCGACCGCCATTATTACCCACTGGCACATTTCCACCCGGCCGACCACGCATTTGAAGAGGCCCGTTAGGGATCATCATCGTCCCGTTGGCCGGATCCAGGTCGCCAAAGTTCATGTCCAAAACATTGTTAGTGTTACTCAAGAATCCAGCGTGCTCAACCTTTGCAGCAACTTTGTGATGAACTACTGTTTTCTGGT
The DNA here is from genome assembly GCA_032433595.1 of Conoideocrella luteorostrata. Classification (NCBI taxonomy): domain Eukaryota; kingdom Fungi; phylum Ascomycota; class Sordariomycetes; order Hypocreales; family Clavicipitaceae; genus Conoideocrella; species Conoideocrella luteorostrata. The sequence continues at coordinate 21,586 of JASWJB010000026.1, forward strand.
CCTCGCTCACAATATCAATTCCAAGCTCCAAGTGGTCAGCTGTCTGTAGTTCGTGGGGTTCCGATTCGCGGTTCTCCTGGGAGAGACGTGTTCCGTTTACGAAAGTACCATTCGATGATTTAACATCTCGGATGTATATTTTGCCATTTCGTTCTGCATAAATCTCAGCGTGTTGTCTCGACAAAACCTTGCTGTCGAAGAAACCATTTGTAGCAGTTGGAACCGTTTTTTGGTTCGTCTGTCGACCGATTCTTAAGCTGTCGGGAGCAAAAGGAACGGCAATGGTTTTTCTCTCAAATGTGCCGTTCAGTGATAGAAGGTACAGAACGGGCTGGCTCGGAGGGAATTGCTCGGTACCTATGGAACCTCGCATCGTCTGTTGCTGTGGCTGAATCATCTGGTTTTGACCAGGAACTGGCTGAATACCATTGTGAGGGGCCGCCATGCCGTTCGATCGATTGTGAGGCATTCTAGAATAGTCAGGCTGTATTTCTTGTTTGCCAGGTGGCCACGCGAGCTTAGGCTGAGGCCGTTTACGAGGTCCGCTAGAAGTAGACCACTGGCTCGAATCTGAAACGCCTGATAAGGATGTACCATTCGACTGTGAACTATTTGTGGCAACAGATGTGTTTGATGAGTTGGATGACAATGATGAGGCGGAGTTGGTTCTCGAGAGCTGCTTTCGCGGCGCAAACATGCCTCTCACTTCATCAGGATCCATCGGGTTGTTACCACTAACAGTTCCCCATGCTGGTCGAGAAATTTGAGGGAAAGACGGGGGGCTAGCTACTGCAGTCATAGGGAAGGCTCGGGCGTGTTTCGCGTCGGCAGGGAGAGGCACGTTGCGGATGCTGTGATAGTAGCTGTTGAATAGCCGCTCAAGAGAGCCTCAGGAACACCTCATTAACTTGCACCACTCCACCGCCCTTCAGATATGGGCACCGCAAGAACTAATTCAATGCGTGGAGAACTATATTCTTCGCCGTGCGTCAATGGGGCACTAAAGAGCAATGGATTCTAGAAGTCTAAATTTCGTTAGCAGAAGCCGGGAGATTGATTCGATCTTGCCGCATTAATAGCGCTTTCGGGGAAGAGGCAGGAGCAACTATCGGTCGGCGAGATCAGGCAAAACACCAGACGGCGCTGTTTCAACCTACCAAGACGGAAATTCGGGCAAAGATGATGGGATCTGGCGTGGCTGTCCCGAGAAGCTGGTGTGGAGAGAGCCGAAGGGGAGATTGGGAGACTTTGACAGCAGCCCCCGTTCTCACTAAGCGCTGCTAGGTAAAACAGGTTTGTTCTGTGAGCCGCATACAGTGCTGGACGCACGTAGCGTCATCGCCAACCACTTGTCGAAAATATGATATGAACAGCAGATGCGGTTTTCATAATCAGCACAATATTCTCTTGCATTACTAGACTAAATCTGACAGGCTACTAGAGATCTCGCGACTGCTTGTTACGCAGATGGCTCATGATCACCATTCACGTGATTAGTATCACAGTATAAAAAAGATAGTTACTGTGAGGGGCGGGTGGAAAAACCCGCATCAATATTTTCCCGGAGCTAGTTGGATGTCCAATCAAATGCTTCTATGGTTACATGAAAGCTTCAACGGGGTTTACTCGGGTAGGGAACTGTAGCATCCTCAGCTGCTCAATTCGATCGCAGTTCGACGAACCATTCGCCTCGCCGCCCGAGAGCTCATTTTCGCAAAGGACAAAATGCCTCCTGTTACGGCAGTCCCCACTGGTGGCCAGCATGGCCCATCTAACTTTGATAAGTGTACGCTCGAAACACTAATGAAGAAATTCGACAGCTAACAGATGGTTATTCAGTCAAGATGGGTGCCATGATGGGCGGTAGTACGTCAAATTCGCTATCCTATTGTCCGCTGTCTATTTTCTAACACGAATGCAGCTGTAGGAGTCATCATGGGATTTATATTCGGTTCGAATGGTTTTGGCCACTGCGAGTCGGAGTTCAATGCAATCTAACTAGTAGCCAGGAACTGTCAACATCTTCCGATACGGCGCCGGCACACAAGGTATCATGAGGACACTAGGACAGTACATGGCTGTGTCTGGTACAACATTCGGGTACAATTTGAACAGGATTACTCTTGTAATCAGTAACAGCTAACCGCGTTGTAGCTTTTTTATGTCTATCGGATCAGTTATTCGATCAGACGCCGATCCCAAACTACACGAATTGTACACACGCGCACAAAGACGGCCGATAGTGATGATGGCGAATCCCGCTTGGCGCAAACCTTGAAACCAGCAACTAGCCCCAAGCTCAAATATACCCGCCGACTGTAGAGTATAATCCCGCCGCTCGCCGTTACTCCGACAGCACCTCTTGTACTATATATATATATATATAAACACGATTCTTATTTTTATTATTATAAAGAGGAAGCCACTCGTAAATATGACAATGGAATTTTCATGAGCGCCAGTGTATAGAACCCCGTGAAAGGTTGATTGGCAAACTACAGCCTCTGTGGATCTTGAACGACAATACTTTGGTTCGTTTGCCGGAGTGTGAAGCACAGGTACAGAAAAACTCGAATTACGGAGTACGGAGTACAAGGCACACGCTTCTGTTGAAATAAATCTGGGCCAAAATAGGTGCCTCACGGTGCGGCACAGCTACAAGTTCAATTTAAGGAGCTTTACTCCTTAGAGGTACTGGTGAACTCAAGGGCGGCTATGAAGTGGACATGGACGTTGGCGAACGCATACCTAAAATTTGGCCGCGATGTTTTCAATTATAAAGACACAGAAGGTTTGGGGTGCCTGTATTTCAAAGACCGTTGACGATTAACACTTTTGTCAATGATAACAGTCATGATGTCGTAGAAACCGTACGGAGTACTATGCGCCACCAATTCAGAGTCTTTGTTGCGAACAACATACCCGTCCGTGAGCCGTTCACCGACTACGGCCTGTAGCTGCAGCATTTTGCAACTTGTGACACCAAACTTGCCTCTCGAACCTGTCGCGCTCTCTCCTCGATTACCCTGGTTCGACTACCGTTGCGCCCGCTGCAGACGTGTCAGCTTATGACTGATAAAAGAAGAATGATTCGCTTAACTAAGTGATCGTCGAGACCAGCAGGGACTGGACAGCTTCCAGCTTCCAGCTCCAGCGCCTCCGGACCTCATCGCCAGCCCTTCGGCACGTCCCTGCCGCCTCGTATGGCTGCACACGGCTGAAGCGCCGCTCCTTGGTGGCTTGCTAAGGCCGGTTGGGACGGCACACGTCCCGAACGGACGGACAAGAGCCGGCCACCTCACCTCCGTTTCCAAAACAACATCGACCATTCATTGTATAGGGATGGCATTACAGTAAGAAGGCAGACGTCATGACGAAAAATATGGTTTTATTTTTATTTTTAAAGTTTAGTTCTGCCCTAAATCAAAGACTGCCTGCGTTGCCATATGAATCGCAAAACTCGACAATGGACGTGCCGATCGGACAAGTTGCCCCCGACACGGTTGCTAGACTACGTGTCACTGCTAGCTGAGACAACAAAATTGCGATGTGACCTTGTCTCTCCATCACAATCTACTCGATCGGTTAACACTTACTAGGCAGCTGCGCAGTTAGTACCCAAGTTACCAAGGTATATTCTCCACAACTGCAGGGCAAAAATGAAAACTCCCTGGACAACCTGGGCGACCCATGCTGTCACAATGTGGCCACAATGTGAGCAGCTATGATCACCTGGTTCAGAGGAATTGTCCTTACGGGAGTATATTCAAGCAAATTGACGAGGATTTATACCACTTCTTACAGATAATTTCTAGCGTATTGTAGATTCCATTGTACATTGTTCCGCTGCAGGGCCGGAATTTTTCCTACGGAATTCTCCATGACCAGAGTCATCTTCGTCACAGTCTGCAGTTCCATTGTGACAGATACGAAGAGAGGCGCGTAACAGAAGGATCCGTTGCCTGTCTCTCTCTGATTTTCGGTTGTCTAGTGATATTCCCCTACTGACAGGGAGGTCATAATACGTTTGTATTAGGAAAAAGCAAGTACCTTTTTAAGCCATAATACGGCCTCCTTCCGAAGAAGCAAGCATGGCACACTAATGCAGGGCGGCTTGTAGCTGAGGCTTTTCAATTAAGCCCTACCTATGGCCTTAACTTGAGATGCGCCGTGGCTTCATTGTGCATTGCGGGCGTAAATACGGTGAAGTTCAGCTCAAGTCGGCAACCTTCTTCCGTCTCGTAATGTATTTGCGAATAAGCGAACGGAGAGGTGAGGAGACTGTTGAGTTTCGCTTGAATGTGGCGTCGAAGTCCTCATATAAGTATTTCAAAAGACCCGATTTTTGATAAGTGATAACCAAGTACTGAATTACTCGGAGTACTCGAGCTTTCTCAAGTTCTTTCTTTTTCTTTCGTTGAGCAGCTGGTTAGGTGACCCCTATGTGAACCATGGGAACTTCACACAGCAAACGCGACACTGCGACGTATGCAGCAACTAGTCTTGGGGGAAAACTTCCGCAAGGCAGGACCAACGGGTATGTTTTCGTCGGAATTCAGAACAATTTCATATATAAACTAAGAAAGGTAACAAGCACTGACAAGTCTCTAGCAAGTCGCTATTAGGCACACTTGTTGCTCCTTTACTGCCCATCTTCCTGCGTAATAACCCCCTTCCGAACGGACATCCATGGAGCACGCTCGATTCCAACACAAACTATTACCAAAATCATCCACACACTGGCGTAATACGATCATATGACTTTACTGTTAGTCGAGGGCTCATCGCGCCGGATGGATACGAGAAAGAAGTCCTTCTAGTCAACGGCGCCTTCCCTGGTCCGCCGATTGAGGCCAATTGGGGAGACACAATCCAGGTTACCGTCCACAACAATATCTCCCGTGCCGATGAGGGTCTGGCATTGCATTGGCATGGATTCTTGCATCATGGAAAGCCCTGGCAAGACGGAGTACCAGGTGTAACTCAATGTCCTATCGCTCCCGGAAAATCTTTTACCTACTCCATTGAAGCTGAGCTGTATGGCACAACATGGTATCACTCACACTACTCAGCACAGTACGCAGGCGGCATTTTTGGGCCGATGGTAATTTATGGACCTCGGACAAAACCCTACGACATTGATGTCGGACCCATCATGCTCACAGATTGGTATCATCGAGAGTACCATACCCTGGTCGAAGAGACGATGAAACCTAATGGTCGCCCATTTAAGTCGGACAACAACATGATCAACGGCAAAGCAAACTTTGACTGTTCCAAACTACAAGACGACGAGACTCCTTGCGACAGCAACGCCGGAATCGCGAGGTTTAAATTCACACGAGGCAAAACTCATCGCCTGCGGCTCATCAATGCTGGCTGTGAGGCGTTGCAGCGATTCACAATCGACGGACACACCATGACGGTTATTGCCAATGACTTTGTTTCCGTCGAGCCCTACGATACTAAAGTAGTCACCCTGGGCATCGGCCAAAGAACAGACGTGCTCGTCAAAGCCGATGGCAAACTCGACGCCTACTGGATGCGCAGCAACATCTCAGATTCATGCAGCTTAACTGCCCAGCCGTACGCCTATGGAGCAATTCACTATGACGATGCTGATGTATCCAAGGAACCGCAGTCGCAGCCGTGGGATGTGCCCGATCCCAAGACGTGCGCGAATGACGACCTTGCTATTACTAAACCCTCTATGAAGCTGCGCCCCATTGCGCCGGACATGGTATATGACATGGAAGTGAAGCTCTTCAAGAACGCGAGTAACATTACCCTATGGTCACTTGATGGAGTGGACTTCAGGGGTAATTACAACAGTCCGACGTTATTGCTTAGTGCTCTGGGAAACCATACCTTTGAGAAGCAGTGGAACGTGAAGAATACGAATGGCGCAAAGAGCGTCAGGGTGACAGTCATTAACAACACCCCCGTTGCGTAAGTGCTGCGTTCTGAGAAGGTGGTGCAAGATTAAAAAACGTAAGGGCGAATGGCTAATTTGTTTTTGTAACCCCCCCGGTAGTCATCCAATGCACTTACACGGATTCAACATGTATGTCCTCCACGAAGGTCCCGGCAGTTGGGACGGCACCATCATCAACAGGGATAACCCACAACGTCGTGACGTCGTGCAAGTCCGTAAAAACGGGCATTTAGTGATTCAATTCGATGCAGCAGAGAATCCTGGTATGCGCAGATCTAAGTCTCCTTCTCTACGTTCCTGGCTAATTACATTGTTTGACTCAGGTGTGTGGCCGTTCCACTGCCATATAGCATGGCATGTATCTGCTGGCTTTTTCACACAGTTTCTCACAAATCCCAAAGAGGTATCAAAATATCAATCCAAGATGCCTCAGGTTGTGGCTGAAACGTGTCGGCAATGGGGAGAATGGACGAACACGAATATTCCAGATCAAATTGACAGCGGGTTATGAGGAATTAGCAGAGTATGAACCAAAATTTTCTCCCTCTTATCGAAGTAGAGTGTTAGGTGAATGAAGAAAGAAGGAACTTGGACATCTGAGCTCTATGATGCACAGGAGATGTTCAATATGTACCTACAAAATGCATTAATATAATCCTAATGAGTCATGGTGGTTTGCTCACGCTTGAGCAAAACACTTAAAACGCCTTTAACCGGTGCCCAATACGTACATTCAGACTCTGTCGGGATCGCATGTACTCCGTACGTTATAATCCTATAGCGATGGTTTCTCTGTGTCATTTAACGTCTTCGAGCTTGGAGCTTCCGGTTGGTCCCTTGCTATCACCACCTCTGACATAGTCTTCGGAGTTGTAGAGGTTGATTTTTCGTCGCCTGGTGCATCCGTCACCGCGGATGAGCTCCCGGAAGCCTTGGCTCTATCTTCATCGGCCTGTTTTCGTAACGCAATGTCCTCAGGCGTGACTGCCTTTTCCTCTGGTATAGCTGATTCCCCATCCTCACTATCTGAATCATCAAACTTTAGCGCGCTCTCCACGCCTTGAGTCAACTTGTGCACTTCATCCTCAATTTCTTCCCCGCGTTCCTTGGCACTGCGGAGCTGCCTATCGGCTTCTTCATCGCCAACAACCTCTCTCCAGGAAGACTCCAACTCGTCCCGCCAGCCTAGCTCATCAGCCAGTTTTCGAATGCCTTCATCACAAGACCCTAGCTCTATAACATCGTCGGCTCGATTGCCAATATTGCCCACTCTTTCCATATTGAACAACACACGGGGCTTTTTCGCCTGCGCCATCTCTGGCAGCCCGGCAAACGGATAGACAGTCAAGCTCGTTCCAAGGATCAACACCACGTCTGCCATTGCCGTCTGATACGAATTGTCCCCAAAAGCTTTTGGCAAGTCTTCTCCAAAGAACACAATATCGGGCTTGACTGTGCCATTGCAGTCCGGCTGATTACAATGGGGAACTATGCCACCGAATACGTGATCCTTCATTTCATCATCAGGGAATTCTGTCTTACACTCGATGCATCTCTGCGTTGCAAAGCTGCCATGGGCCTCAATAATCTTCTCGGCGGGAACCCCAGCGCTTCTTTCTAGACAGTCGATATTCTGGGTGAAAAGCATCTGCAGGAGGCCTTTCCGGGCGAGCAGTGCGATGAAGGCATGCGAGACTGTGGGGTAAAATTTGCCGGGGTATAATTCTTGTGCGAGGACGTAGAACGGTTCAGGATGTTGTCGGAAGTACGATATGTCAAAGACTGCCTCGGCATAGGGAAGGTTTAGTCGCGCAAGATTGTTATATAAACCTGTTCTGGGGGATCGGAAGTCGGGTACTGTAACGAATTAGACTTGATAATCATGGGAGGCAGTCCAGTGAGCTGGCTGGCAATACTGCCTGTCCTCCTGGAAAAGGACAATAAAAAGAAAATAAAGGGCCTCGCTTACTTCCAGCTGCTGTAGATATTCCTGCGCCGGTAAGCACAACGATTCTCTTCTTTGTTCCGTGTTTTATATAATCTGATACCGCCGACAAGGACCTGTCAGACAAAGTCTCTGGTCGGACGGACTCATCGACGATGGTCGACTCCTCTTGGCCCATTGTGCGACGCAGCCGGCGTGGGAGTCGAGAGCCTTGTTTGTCGCGATCGCGGCGTCTTCGACCTATGTTGGCGGTAAAGACTGACACTCGCGACACCTATTAAGTTCCACGACCGAAGTTGTGCGAAAGTTAGTCCGTATCGCAATATTTTTTTTCGTTAAAAAAAAAAAAAAGTCAAGAAAATAAGTTAACTGCCGTGTCTCATTTTGGCGGCCGCGAAACGTGGGGGAGTTTGAGCTGTTGCATCATATGGAACTCTTATCGATAAGATATCAGTGGCAGTGGCGTTTGCGGGAACCACAACCGCGACATTGCAAATTATTAGGTGGGCAAAGTGTACTGGTCGTTCATGCATTAATGTTCATGTGCAAGTCACGACTCATGGAGCAGACCAGGATAGCAAGTTATCAGTCTTCTTAATTTGGAGCCATCAATTGCGTCGGATCTCCTTGCCTGAACCGGCAAGATGGTCACATTCTGCATGTTTTCCCCGCGGCTGGTCAAGCAAAGGCGGTAAGTTTTGGGAACAAACAGTTTCCAACAATAACATCATCCATACCCATTTAACAACGCCAAGCAATGCCCATAAAGACGCCAATCTCAGCAAAAGTCCATCCAACCCTTCGTTACATCTCTTTCATCCGTGTCTCTCTCTCGCCTGAGCGAATTGCTCTTCTTGAAGCCTGGCGAGTTCTTCCATGGACATGCCGCTGTTAGCGAACTTATCTGCCTTTTTCTCTCGACCCTGTAGCATGTCCAACAGTCAGTAAACATCGATGAGGGACATGGCGCACAAGTGATATGGATACTAAACCTTTTGAGTTTCTTTGTGCTCTGCTGCGGCTTCGAGCACAGCTGGTACATAGTCTGAAAAGCCGAGCTGCTCGAGTGCCTTGGTTATATGGTCGCAAGCAATCGTCTTTTTAGCCTCTTTCTCCGAGATTTCGTTTGCCTCTGAGGAAATGAGAGTGATAAACTCCACACAGCATTCTATAAGTAGATCCCTGGTCTCCTTCGCGAAAGCTACTCCGCCCTGGGGTGGAAGAATTTCGCCAACAATTTTTTGAACAGTGGCTATGATTGCAAGGTTAGTGTCCAAAAGAATGAACAAGACATTGATACTGTATCGGCACAGTCATGGGGTAGTAAAAGAGGAAATAACATGCCTTTCGGGAGAGATAAATCATCGTTGCCTAGAAAGCTGTTTGTTAGCTCATTGCTTCATCTGTACAATTTGAGAAATTAAGGTGAATAAGAACCCCAAGAGTCTTCTTTGAACCAGTGTTGATCCTGTGTTGCCAATCGTCGGGGCATCTTGAAGGGTGATAAGGAAATATAAGTCAAAGATGACTTTTGGCGGCCGCAGCAACGCAAGCTCATATATCTTACGGAAGGGGGCGTGTCATGCAATTCAACCCGAAACTAAAGGCGGGGTGAACGGCTTATAACTGTTGGAATAAGAGCTCGTGGACAGTGAAACAAGAGGCAGGGGCAGACACAGCGACGTGCACAATAATGGGATTGACGAATGGCGAACGACCAACAACAGACAATGCCGTGATACTACAGGACCGCCTGGCGTGGCTTGCTTGAAAAGTACAAGTGCAAAACAAATATTAAAATAAAATAAAACCAGAGGGAACTTAGCGCGAAAGGAGCACGCGTGGCGATGCCTTACCTCCAAATTCGTGGTCCGACATGATGTTTGATGCTTGTGTTTTTGTGTAAGATACGAGGATAGAGATGTTCGTTCCGCCGCAACTCCGCCGCGGACTGTCGTATTGTGGAGTAGGTGACGATGATGCGGAATAGACGGGTTGATAATCTCCCCTGTTGGATAATGTCTGATTTGTATGTGCTGGGATGGCTTCCTCGAGGCTTGATGTTCAACGACTGTGACGTGCCACGATTGAATGAGTGATAGCCGCGACGGACGTTTGAGAGTCAATCCAATCCGTGGTGAATTGGTGGGGGCACGTCTGGCAATTATACTCTGTCAACGGCCACATCGGCCCCAAAGCCGGCTTATCAAAGCCACAATGCCGCCCACGGCGGGGCGACAGAGCCCCATTCGCAGCTGCTGCCGCCACTGACAGCAGCTACTTGCTTAGAATTTCTAGTCCCCTTGCACGTGCCGGCTAGTTAGTCCCGCACCTAAAAGCAACAGAAAAAAAATTCCAGTCCAGTTCTCTTTTTCCCTTTCAACATTTACTGAGCTCAACCAAGATTGTTCGCAGGGCGTCAACGAGTGAATTTAGCTCGCTTTTTTTGCAAGCATGTCTTGATTTATGTTTTGAGGTGAGAATAAGACGACTTCCACAATTTCCCTCCCTTTCAATGATGAGATACGTTGTCGCCCCAGTCTGAGGAGGTCCGACAAACCTCTTTGCTGACACGACACGTCTTATGCCAAATAGACATTGCTGATCGAATTCAATTCTCTTCCCTTTAACCCAAGGCGCTCTCTGATACCCAGTCACTCAGCTAACCAAACCTTCAATCAGGCTTACCAAACCCAAACAGACTACGACGTAAAGATCTTTTGCGATGTTGACTTCGTCCGATGGTAGTATTGCCTCCCTACCATCTGATACTATCAAATGCCGATCCTTTATGACGGACGCATATCTGGCCTGATCGCTGCACTCCATATTGCTCGTACTGAACAATCGTTGCATCATGAGTACCTTGACGTACCCGTAAAAAGGCTACTCCGTCGATTATGTGGCTGAGCTTCACTGTCCCTGTGCTTGAAAAGCATTTGTGTCTTGAGGTAAGAATACAGTGAACTGTGTGTAAATTACAGATAATTAGTTTGCTATGATGAAGAAACTTACATTCCATGCTAATACCGAACGCAAGAATGTGGAGTAAATTAAGAGCTTTTCATCTTTCGACTGACTGCAAACTTCTCCTCTATTTTCCCTTCGCTCAAGCTGTTTTATGGAGCTTTAAGCTAACACGTGGCTGGAAGTTGCAGGACATCCCTCGCTCACCGTCTACGCCTGGTACGAAGCCAATTCCGGCGAATTCCATCTACTCAAAATGTCAACAAAGTCAAATGCGGTAGGTTATGACTGTACGTACTTCAAATTCTGTCCACTCAAACTTTTTTGAGGAGTGGCAACGAACTTGGCGATTACGTGGCCAGGCTGTTCGGGCTTCAGTAACTGGCCTTGTTCGTAGGCCTCCTTGAAGCTGTCGTATTGTGCCTTATCCATGGTTTCCTCGCCTGATGACCGGATCTGCTCTTGCATGTCTGTATCAACCCTACCTGGTTCCACTGATACGCTTGTAATGTCCTTGTCTTCGAACGCAAGATGTGTAGAGAGCGAGTTCAGCACGGCTTTAGATGACCCGTAGGCGCTCCATCCCATATAAGCGGTTCTTGCCGCTCCAGACGAAATCCACACAATGCAGCCTTGGCTTTTACGTAACTCCGGAATTGCAGCTTGGGCCTGTGTTGTCTGCTTAACGAAGTTGTATATTGATGAATTTATGAAAAGGCACTTACCTACCATGACTACGCAGCTGAAGACGTTGACGTCGTAGAGCTTCTTGAATGTGTCGATTGAGGTCTTTTCGAACTTTTCAGAAACGAGAAGCCCGTGGTTAATGACGAGGCCATCGAGCTTTCCAAACGACTTCACAGCCTGGCCGGTCAACTTTCCTGGCATCTAAATGTATACACATATACTATCAGCATTGTGCAAGGTTCATGCAAAGCTATAGAATCCATCCACAGTGACTGCTAGTTTGCGCTTGAGCAACCGAATTAGTGAGAAGCTTACCTCGGCATCGGCCATGTCGCCAGCGACGTACTCTACCTGTCCCGGGTATGCCCTTTTCAGGGATTCCAATGGTTCAGCAGAGCGAGCAGCCAGAACGACCTTGTGCGACTGTGCCAGCAGGTATTTGGCAATGGCTGCGCCGAGACCCTTGCTCGCTCCGGTCACAATAAAAACCTTGTGTGCCATGATAAAGTAATTGCTCAGTAGCCCAGTGAGAAAAAACCTTTGAGCAGGTCGGAATTGGAGGGGGTTTGACGTGGTGTGAAAAGGAAAGTAATATTCTGTGGATGTGGCCATCGACTTTTTACGGTGCGCAATCCACGACGGCTCCGTTTCCCGCAATGCGGCATTGTGGAGACCGCCAGTGCGTGTTTAAGCAGGACGCAGCGCGGGCTTAAATATTTAGGTAAGTTTGACAACTATGGAGTCCTCCGTGGGTTACAAGCAGCCTGTTATCCCAAAAGATGCGCCAGCGCAAGCAGCTGCTTGCACTGCACGTACAACTGTCCCTGCCGCAGCCGACCCACCCAACGCTGTAATCCGTACAAGTTGTGCCCCGCCCGGGACTCGAACTAGCAGCCAGCGGAGCTACATAATGACAAAAAGATGTGCTTGTTATCCTAATTGATTAATATGATCCGCCAAGCAAATTTACATCTATCTATAAGGCCAATGCCACCACGTCGCTGTGCGGAGCGCCAGCACCTTACATTCCGTTACCTGCCGTGCCTCATGCATGAGCGATGCTCCTACGTAATGGTGAATGCGCGATCGCGGGGTTGTGCGACAGGCCAACCTGTCTTCTCAACTAAGCTTGATGAAACGACGCTTATGGTGGAAATCCCTCATAAAGAAGCAAATTCTGTCCGAATTCCAGAAAATCATGGCTACCACTGTCATAGTAGGCACGGGCATCATTGGCCTCTCCACGGCATATTATCTGTCTAAACACCAACCAGGAACAACAATTCATCTCATTGATTCTTCGCCAGATTTGTTTACCTCGGCATCTGGCTACGCCGGCGGCTTCCTGGCGAGGACTTGGCACGAACATGATCCCAGGGTAGCTGCTCTGGCTGCTCTGAGTTTTGACGAGCACAGCAAACTTGCCGAAGAGGAAGGAGGCCATGATAAATGGGAGTACTCGAAAGCTGAAAGCTTGATATATACTAGAACCAAGGACAATACTGTCGAAGGGGATGAGAATTGGATGGCGGAGGGAAAGAGTCGGGCTGGACTTGTAAAGGAGAGACAGAGAGAACCCGATGAAGGAAAGATCCCTCAATGGTTGAAGAGGGTAGATGGCGATGCTGTCGGCCTGATTGATGATGAAGGCACTGCCATAGTGTAAGTTCAGCTATTCAGCTACCTCGCATACGACAAGTCATATCGGTGACTGGCTAAGTGCTAACTGGGAGTCAAGGGACCCTTTGAAACTTTGCCAGTTTCTTCTCGAAAAATTGATAAGTGAAGGTGTTCAGATCCACCACCCGGCCATAATTTTATCCATCGGAACTGATGTACGAGACGAACTGTCCTACGTTCGAATTGGATACACGGACTCTTCTACGGAAACAGAGATTCCAGCCACCAGACTTCTTCTATCTGCCGGGGCATGGACACCAATAGTATTTAAATCTCTGTTCAAGGATTCCACGTTCGACATACCGATTTCATCACTAGCTGGCCATTCCCTGGTGGTAAAGAAACCCGAAGATGCAAAGAGTACCAACTATCTCATCTTCAGTTCCTTCCCAGACGGCCCATCTCTGGAATTTGGCACACGGCCAAGTGGAGTCGTCTACTTTACTGGTGTCAACTCCGCTTTGATTCCATTACCACCCTTGGTCGCAGAGAGAAAAATCATACCAGAATCAATTGAGCAGCTGAAAGGTCTTGCGAAGGAAGTTCTTACCTTGAATGAGGGGCAGGAGCTGGAAGTGGTAAGGACGGGGTTGTGTTTTCGGCCGGTGACCGATAAAGGAACGCCTTATATTTCGAGGTTGGCCGATGAACAGCTGGGCGGTGGCATCAGAACGAGGCCTGGTGCGGACGGGGGAGTATTCGTGGCAGCAGGACATGGACCTTGGGGCATTTCAATGAGTTTGGGAACTGGTTTAGTCATGGCGGAGCTGATGGGCGGGAAGAACACGAGTGTCGACATTACTGGGTTGGGTTTGCAGCAGGAAACATATTTGCCATATGGAGGAGATGTTCTATCCTTCAAAGGATGAAACATAGTAAAAGGTGAGCAATGTTATCCTCGATTTCTTATGATCTAGTGGCAATATCTTTTTTATTTTGTTATATATCTCTTATAAACTTATCTTAATATAACAAAAAAATTTAATTAAATAATAGCTATACCCTGCTAGAGAACATTTACTAATAGTTCTTCTCCACAGCAATAGACGTACGAATTTGCGTTGCGTGGCAACGGCGTGTGAATGAGATCGTGGCGTTAGTAGAGCCGCAGAATAAACAGTGCAGCATCGCAATAAATAAATATAAACAATAACGAGGTGTTTGCGCTCAGTGACTGGGTTCGGCGGAACTTGCAGCTATAACTTACTGCATTATTAAGGTTGAATTCTGACTTGATCACAGGTTTGCGGGCAGTATAAAATAGGAGAAATCACTAACTTTAACTACTTCCAATAACACTTGCTTCCTCCCTACACTCGCCGAAAAAACCCGCGAAGCACTCAAAACACAGCGGCAACTAGCGCACCCACCACCAACAGGTATGGCATACTTTGCAAGCAAATTGTTATAACAACTACTATGGTTCTAGTAGCATTATGGCTAAGCAAGACGCCAAGTCAACTGCCCCAATAAAGCAGCTAAGAGCCTTTGCTCAAAGAACCAAAAATCCTGAACTAAAGCTTTAGGCAATAAAATGTCACAAAAAGCTTTAAAGGGCGTGCAAATGCAATGAATTCTAAGGCTGACCAGGGAGACCTAAAGCTGATACACAAAGCCTCCTCACAGGATAGATAGAACATATAGAGCATATTTTTTCTCGTGCCCAGGAGGGTAATAGTAATAGACGAGCAAGATCATCACTCTATTTCTTATTGTTTAGTAGCCAATATCATCCGTAGCCGTGAAATGTCTTCTGAGCTGGCCATACAGCAACCGCCAACCACAATTTCCTGCCACTTCCCGCGAGATTCCGTGCCTCGCACAATCTCAGCGAGTTGCTCTTCCCAAGGTGTCCTATTAACACCCTGTGCACTATCTGGAATATCCCACGTTTGAGTAACCGTGTTGTACACCTCTCCATTCGTTCCATCAGGATAAAGAATCAGGGCTGGCCAACCCGACAACAGCCCTTCTTGAATCATCTCTGCGATAACTTTTTCGTATATTTGCAGCAAAGAAGTCAATTTCCATACTTTGGTGCAATTGATCCCGACTCCAAAAGGCAGCGCGTCGGCTATCTTTGAGTCAAACATGGCCCTTAACGCGGTCTCTATAGACTCGCCACTCGGGAGCGTTGTACCATCTCCAGGGTATAAGCAAGACATCCAAAATGGCACTCGGGCTAGTTGAGGCACGGAATCGAGGGCTCTACGCATAGCTACTATCTCGTCCACTCGTGGAATAGTCTCCATTGAGACGTAACAAATCCTAGACGATACGTCATTTAATGTTGCAAACAGCTGCAGTCTGTCGCGATGCCACTCATACAAAGACTCTTGTGAGTCGAAGTCCTCATCATAGTTGCCGCTGTATTCCTGACTGGGAATCATGCATGCTCCGTACGGGCCCAGACTCAATGCGACGGATCCATTGCTGCCTTGCGTCGCTTTTTCGGCGATGGTGAGCGCCTTTTCTAGAAACTGCGGTATTTCAGAAGTGGCGATTCCGTTTGGAAATGCTGGCGTTTTGGTGTTTTTGAACCCATTAATGGAGATTTGGTATGTTGCTGTGAGAAGAATATCAACAGGGACCTGGCCGAAATCGGATTGGCATTGCAAAAGGGCGTCCGGGTTGGAGACAAGGAGGTCGGAGGACCATAGGGGAGTTGATGGGCTGAATTTGATGTTGTATTTCTGCTCGAGGGATGTACCGAGGCCGCCGTCTAGGATGCGAATCGGTGTCATTGTGAATATGATACGGGTATGGGTGGGGATGACGAGGTAGAGATTGGAGTTCGGATTGCGACATTAGCGAAGCTGCGATGGGGTGGTTCGAACGAGACCCACTGATAATGTTCTCGTAATTGAGACGTGAAGTTTTGCCAGATCCAAACTGGCTAGATTCTTTTTAAGCAGTTTCTAACCTAGTAATCAGTTACTCTATTTCACTAGCTGGATATATTGCAGGCAAGGTTTGAAGCTGAACTGGCTGATTTGTGATAAATTTCTGCGCAGACACTACCACCACCCTGCCAGAAAATCACAACAGTGTCATCTTCTGCAGCATTCCTGAAATCGGGCTAAAGTATTTACTCTCAGCAAGAGATATATAGTTGCTGGGAATACTGTTTTCTCGCTTTCGGTTTGTAATTTCGGATCATCGCGTGCTTGGCCATCACGCTATCGCATGGCTCGCGACAGCTCACATGCTGTTTATCTCAACCATTGGGACAATGGACTTGCTATTCAAGAAAATGTGAGACACTATGCTTTTTCTACCGGGAAAGTCATTCATTGCGTCAAGGGCCATGTACGGGATTACTGGGAGCTTGGGATGACAACTTCCAGTGCGACGGCTTGGACAATTAGACGTTCGCTCATCGAAGGGGGCAATGATTTCCAGAAAACATTGACTCTTACGCCCTGCACCTGAAATATTCTAAAGAGCCAGGAATGCATTTTATTCGCTGTGCATGGTAGTGGGGAAGAAGAAAGACGCCGAGCCCAGAATATCTTGTGGTAACATAACGTCAAGAAGTCTTTCGTAGCACCGTCCATACATCTTCCGATACTGTCTCCAAGGTCTATTCAACCCGCAAGGCCATATAGAAAGTTTCATCTGTCCCGTACGGTGGTGAAGCATTTCCCGAAAGAGTACACGCTACGTGCTTGGCCGTGCTAAGTCTTTATAGAAATAAGCTCCGTCAACTAGCCTCATAGTCACTGGCTCAATGCCATAATTAGGCACGGTGCCAAACTGTCAAACTGGTCAGTAAAAGGTAGCTTTATGAGTTAGATTGACTCACCTTGACATAACCAAGCTTTGGATAGAAATGGGCGTCCGCAACAGTATCTGCCATGGTCGCAAGTTGCTACACATTTTGTCAGTGAAGAAATCACGGCTTCGACGGCATCAAATACCCACCAAAAGGGTCCTCCCTCTCTCTAACGCAGTTCTCTCCAGCTCATAGATCAGCTTCTTCCCAATGCCTTGGTTCCTGTGCTTCGAAGAAACCATGAGCATCTCAACATCGCCTCGAAATGGACCAGAATCTGCCTCGGGCATACCCAGTTCAATCACACCGGCAAGATATTCAGTTCCATCAGAAGTAACTTCGCCAGAGGCAGATTCGGTACCACCACTAGCAGAGGCAATGGCCATGAAAATAATCCTGTGACCGGAAACAACTTGCTGAGCGCGTTCTTCCCAGAAAGACATCATTTTGGTGCGCTTTTCCTCCGTGAACGGCGGATGGAAACGGAGCACGGCATTTTCGAATGCGATAGCCTCAATGTGTAAGTCACGTATGGCAGGCAGCAAATGTTTGTGTTTAACAGCATCGAAGTTAACAATTTTGATTTTGGTCATTCTCTCGGTTTCCGGTTTATTAAAGCACTGGTTTTGGAATGGTGAACAAAAAGTGTAAGTATGACTAGAGCGAACAAGTTTGGACAGCAAAGGTAGCGAGGCGTGCGTCGCCGTGCACGATCGGCTTGCCCCGCTACCCCACGTATTACACGTAGTTGCAGTTCTAAAAGACTTGAATTCATCGCTACACAAATTGCACGAAGGACAACTACTTAATACAAAAATCTTGATGTACATCGCAACCAATGCCCAGCTTCAGTTTTGCCTTTACCGGCAGGTCGGCAAGTTGACACTCAAAAACCATCCATCACTAGCATTTCAAGCATGGGCGGTATGTATTTTGTAGAACTCCACCTCCGTAGCTACATCCTTCTGGTTGTAATTCCCAGCCATAAAGTAGCTCTTGGGCGCCTTCAAATCATATGTGCTCAGCTCATGAAACGCCTTGCCATTAATGCTAACGCTCAACTTATTGCCCTCGTAGCGAATCTCATATGTAAATCGCTGACCCTTAGTCACATGGTCAATCGGGGTTCTCTTCTGACTGCACTCCCGGCAGGTATTCACGCCCATGTTCAAATCACCCTTGGAGTTGTAACACAACTCAGCCACGGGCTTGTGAGAGACGGAATCGTCAATGTGAATCTGGCCGATGCAGATTTCACCATCGTTCTTGGTGACCTTGAGGTCTCCAGTCAGACGGTTTACTTTGGCGTTGGGGTCCCAGGAGATGGGCTTCACTTCGCGCAGCTCGGTGCGGCAGTGGTGGCTGTTCTTGGTGGTGACGCATTTGCCTTCGGACTGACCGGCTGGCACTTTCATCACGAGGGCGTTGCCCCGCATGAAGAAGAATTCGCTGGAGTAGCCGTTGCATAGGTCTGACGTGGAAATCTCGGTGGGATGGTCCTTTTTACCCGTGGGGAGCTGGAGCTTCCACTTGGAGAGGTCGAGATCGCCGCTGCCACATTGGGCACGGGCAGACAGCGAGTCCGCGGTGGGTATAGAAGCTGCATTGTTGATGAGGATGGTGATGGCGGCGAAGCCAGCCGTGTGGAGGGAGAAATACATGATGTGGCGCAAACTGCCGAAGCTTCAAGATAATAATCAGCCTGGGAAAGATGATGTAGTAACTATTTGGCTGCCAATTGTTTTCAAGTTGCGTTTCAGGATGCAGCAAAGTCGCAGGTTAGAGAGCATCTACCTCGCTCTTTATAGTTGCCAGATTCCAGCATTGTGCAAGTCCAGCGTGCAGCCAAATGGAAACCCGACTCTCACGTCAGATAGGCAAAAAGCGAACCCTCCAATCAGGTTCATCTGCGTACGAAACTCGGCGTCGTTTTTCCATGTTGCGTAATAAGGACATATTGGAATAGTACGGTTATGTCGCTGGTGTAAGTCGGACCGTCCGCATCTGGATGCCGCCGATCGAAGGATCGAGCGACTAGCTCCAATCAGGTGGGTGATGAAAGCTTAGCTAGATTGTAGGTACCGTGAAGTAAGCGCTCATATGCACTGTTTAAGCTGAAGATGGCAATGTGCCCTGAGTCTAGGGAGTACGCCGTAGTCGATCATCCCATCTTTGCGCCTATGTCACATCGAAGCGGGCTGCGCCAAGCCATCATAGGCGGGAGATTCAGTGGCTGCGTCTGACCCGCTGTGTAAGTCAGATTCAACGACTCTCTTTGGTGGAAAATTTAATCAGCGGGCCGTACGGTTACATCAATACAGTTGATTTTGGGAGGTTACACAGCATCGCCAACTCCTAGACAGCTCGGGCATGGCATAAGATTGGACCGCTCGCATATATAACTATTTTTAAGAATGCTACACAATATTACACGCATGGATGCACAGTAGCGGGATGGCCTATGGATTCAAAGAGATGCGGTCAGATTGACTTGCCTGCCGATCTCATATATTCCATCGTATTAGTGGCAGAAATGTACTACAAACACAGCAAGACCGTATTTATTGCGACGTTGATCCATTAAAAGGTGGCTTAGGGTTCAGAGCTTGTTTCCCGATTAAAACAGTAATCAGCTCGATGCAGTGTCCACCGCCAACGCCATCTCCTTCAAACTGCGGAAGCTGTAATCCAACTCAATCCCGTCCTCCAGATCCTCTTTCTCCCCACCCATCGCATTGGGCTTTCTCTCGATCCAGCAAACATCCAACCCCGACTTTTTTGCGGCTGTTAAATCATGGAACAATGCGTATGCCGTTTGTAAGATCCTTTCCCTTGGAACATGCAGGTCCTCCTCACAGTGCTTAGCCAGGTACTCAAAATTTCTCAAATCGGGCTTGTAGGAGCCAATCTCCTCGGCTACATAGACAGCATCGAACTGGACGCCTGATAACGGGCCCGCCAATGTGTTATTGAAGGATTCTTTGTCGACATTGGATAGAATTACAAGCTTGAAGTATTTGCCTAGTTCGTTCAGTGCGGCAATCGTGTCGGGAAAGGCTGGCCAAGTTCCGATGCTTGCGCCGAAGGCGGCTCTGTCTTGAGAAGTCACACGATCTTGCAGCTTCATTTCTTTAGCAAGCTCATCATATACTTGCTCGAGTATGGATGGATATTTGAGAGTGGGATACTGTTTTTGGATGCGGCCTTCGTGGTAGGCGTATCTGGAGAGAAGCTTTTTGGCAGTGTATTTGGTGGCTGCGTCGCTGGACAGGTTTTCTGTGAGGGATCTGAGTGCCTTGACAATGCCGGATTCCCAGTCCACTAGGGTACCATAGCAGTCAAAGGAGAGTGCACCATACGATTTTAAATCCAGCATTGTAACGGGATTAAATGGGAACTTGTGTAAAGCTTGACGATGAACCGGTCAATAGTTGGATGCTTAGCGGATGTAGGATGTAGTAGGTTCAGCTGTGCGGATGCCAGGCACTTATATACATGGTCGTTCGGTGCAAAAGTCAATAAACACAGCCATAATCGCGCCTTCCACAACGATGAATCATATCTAATTCCTAAATAGGCATATCCCATTGGTCTCGTTTGGAGTGATTAATGCCAAAGTCGCTGACTCTCCGCCGTGGCACTCCGGATCGGATGTCCGACGCCGAAGGTATCGGCTGGGATCCGCCGCAGGAACGAAATAGTGCAGTGCCCGGAGCGCATCGAGACATACAACATTTGGTCTTGACAGGGAACTGTATACTATGTATGACCTGGACCGTGAAATTCATTTTTGATTTGGTTCGGTGTTGGCGCAATTAATTATGAATGCGCGTGACTATCATTTGGCCCACTCACATGAGGCCACGACGACGTGCGATGTGATCAACACAGTTCTGTTGACATCTCTGTTGAATGCTATCATACACGACAAGCGCCGCGGCCATCATGAAGTAGCAACACCCCGTAATACTGATACCATTGTGGTAATGGTGCTGAGTGTGTACCGTTTCGAACAACATTGATCAGACTCGGCCTTGAAGCCGGTTGAGTACGGTCAACGCGGGCACGCCAAAATATTTGAGCCTTAAATCCAGCCGCGGCATAAAGATGGTCCTTGTACTTCGTACACGGAGTAACAAAACATGCGATTGTATATAATTGCGTCAACTCCGATTCCCCGATCAACCAGGTGGCGGATAAAGTCCCCGGCTAAAGCTCTTGGTATTCTTACTTCGCGTTCCACGGAAAACAGTGATTGACATTGCGCGTGTCTATCACTTGTTCCCCAACCCTCGCGTTAACGAGCAGATCTGCCGGCCCCCGCCTGACTAATGAATGCAATAGCCTCATCAACCCCGAAAGTCCGCCTCTGCTGGAAGCTGAAGCAAAACTCCGTTCGGTAATGGCGCCAAAGTGGAGCACAAGCCTCGGTACGTCGTAGGTATTGCCTAGTTCGTGGGGTCTGTCCGTGGTCTAAAGTGGTGAGGTCACTATGAACACGAATTATATTAAATCTTTCACGGGGTTTTTTTATGGCGAACGGAGTCATTGCCTGACACGGCCCCTGGGCTAGTGGCGGCAGTTGGAGAAGGGAAACAAATAGAAGCAAAAGAAGATTATAAATCGAGCGTTTTAATTGAATTGCATTGTGGGCTCTGCCGAAAACATAAATGAATAAATATGTGCTATGCTAACTAGATATAAGTAGACGTTTCCGGCTGCAATTAAGGCCACACCCTTCTCTGATCCATCCAGAGCAATATTCACTTCTGCCGTCTTACGTACAACATCCTGCATGCCAAATTTGTTTTAATCTAATTCTATTGAACCATTCTAATACACACGTCAACCACGTTATATATCACCACAATGACGGGTAACAAAACTCTTGTCTATAAAAAGATCCCCAAGGGGTTCCCCGTCGCCGGGGAGCATCTCGTGGTCGAAACACGAGAAATTGATCTCGAAAAAGTTCCCAAGGGCGGTCTAGTTGTCGAAATCATTTATGCGTCATTCGACCCTTACTTGCGCCCCAAGATGCGCGACCCCAGCATCAAGTCCTATTCCCCTGCGTTCTCCCCTGAGGATCCCATTGTCAACGACACTGTGGCCAAGGTCCTGAAGAGCGACCACCCCGACTTCAAGGCGGGCGACATCGTCAAGGCATACAACCCCATTGCGGAGTACGCCGCCATTGAAGACCCCAAGGCCCAGCGCGTTCTGAAAGTTCAGAACCCGTACAACCTGGACTTGGCTGTCTTCACCGGCGCTCTGGGCATGCCCGGCCTCACTGCCTGGTCAAGCTTGTACCAGATTGGCAAGCCCAAGAAAGGGGAGACCATTTTTGTTAGTTCTGCAGCCGGAGCCGTTGGTCAGCTCGTCGGGCAGATTGCTAAGAAGGAGGGATTGACTGTCATTGGGTCAGTCGGATCAGACGAGAAGCTTGACTTTATCACCAAAGAACTCGGCTTCGATGCTGGCTTCAACTATAAGAAGGAGACTCCCGCTGAAGCGCTGAAGCGCATGGCCCCCAGCGGTATTGACATCTACTACGAGAATGTTGGTGGAGACCACCTCGAAGCTGCTCTTGACAATCTCAACGTGTATGGACGAATTGTTGTCTGTGGAATGGTATGTTTTGCATGAAACGCCTCAAAGCTGTCAATCAATGTCTCTGACTAACCAACTCGCGGCAAACAGATCAGCCAGTACAACAAATCAGGCGAAACCCATGGCATCAGAAACCTCACAAACGTAATCGCCAAGCAGATTACTCTTCGGGGCTTCCTCGTGGGCAACCCTGAGTTCGGCCCAGCTTATTACAAGGAGCACCAGGAAAAGCTGCAGCAGTGGTTAGCCGACGGTAGTTTCAAGGCCAAGAGCCATTTCACGGAGGGAATTGACCAGGCTGCAGAGGGCTTGGTGGGCATTTTTGAAGGTAAGAATTTTGGCAAGGCTGTTTTGCGCATCAAATGAGCGATTTATGACGTACTAGTTTAACAATAAATGAAATGATACATGATTTATAAAAGTCTATTTCTTTTTTTTTTGAATATACTAATAATAATAAAATGAATGGCATCGAGACGATATTGGCCCTTCGAAGTCCTCAAAAAGAAGTTTCCGTACATCGGCACTACCACTTGTCCCATGACGAGTAGCTAATACGGCCAGTACATCAACTGGAAAATAACATGCTATCAATGTCGGAATTTCTAGAGGCTGATCTTCGATGTGGAGGACATCCAGCAATGACGTCAAAGATTAACAACACCTAGATCAAGAATGACATTACAACGACGCCTGTCTTTAGTAACTGCTCTGGAAAGCATGCAACATTCATAGCAGCTGTAAAGGCAATTGGTCACATTGCCGATGCTTATCACTGCTTGGAGCATCCTATTCAAGGAAGAGTAAAGAAAATTGTTGAGAAACTTGTAAGCCTGCCGCCTGACAGGGTGAAATGAACTATCGATGGATGTAACATGGCTACACTGGCAATGCCCCGACAGAACTTGGCTATGATCCATGCAGCTTTTTGCCCAGGCTACTGACACAATCGAGAAGCTGAGCGCTGTCGCCGCACGCCCGAGGTCCATGGCGTGCATCTTCCGCGCCATGTCAACATATCCTGAGCTCGTTGCCGGTGAATATCGTTTCTGCACGTTGCAAATGCAGACGTTCAGGGGTCAAATGATGGACAAAATCGGCGCCGATGCATGCTGCGGTATTGGTGTGCGAGATTCAGAGGAGTCAAGGAGGTTGGTCACTACTGAACCGATTGGGATATTGATCAAATTGGAAGATGGTAATTTGGATGTGATGTATGCAGGAGTGGCTGAGATTTTGGATCGGCTCGGCTTGGGGACCAGAGAGATAAGAAGCGTACTTGATGGGTTCCATTACCCTAGGATTGTGAACATGACAGGGGTTGTGACGGGAGAACTGTCCTTTCCGTTTACATTGAAGACGGCAATTTAGTCGGTTGAGTTGCGGATTAAGAGGCACAAATATATTCGATGAACGACTAGTTTCAGTCTCTTCCGATCTGTACTTATTGACAACTACAAGAGCGGCAGTAATCGAACAAAATACATCCTTGTATCAACGACTATGGTCGAGTCAAGTGCAATAGAAAGCTCTGGCCCTCCGCGATATTGACACTGAGCCCAGTAGACACATCTCCCCAGTAATTATCGTTCCAAACATCAAACACCCTGTAGGGCGCCTTGACTCCTAGATCATCATACGAAATAACCAAATGCTGCGATCCAGAGTTCTTGGTGCCGAATCCACCTTGGCCCTGATCCGGTCCATAGTTGACTAACAGAACGACTGCCTCGCCAGACGGACTTGGCCCGGCAATCCATGCCTGTACCTGCTTGGGACTGTTCCCGCCACTGCCAGGATTTCTCGGCTGCATTGGGTACTTGGCCGTGAAGGACGTAACTGCTTGAGCTGCCGGATGAGTAAGAACATACGTTCCAAAACTGTTCAATCTGGTCAGGTCGTCGCCGAGAATGAGGTTCGCTCCAGCACCGATCCAATGAGACATCATGGTCTGCTGCTCGGCATAAGAAATGCCGGAAATTGACGGCTCATTAGACGCATAGAGGTTATCCAAGTCAGGTCGAACGTTGATGGTGCTGAAGTACTGAGAGCCTGCCGATATCCATTGCCTATAGTTTTCAATGGCTCGCTGGACAGTCGCCCATGCGACAAAGGTATTTGACCCGGAGTTGTTGATGTCCTGATCTGTCCTCATCGAATCGGCATTCTGGTTCCAAATGGCGAAGTTCTTTTGTGAACGATCGAGCTTCCAGGATATGTCGAGTCGTATTTTGCGCCCACATTGATCAATCGCTTTGCGCCAGGCGATTACCTCACCGCTAGCATCAGCACGAAGATAAACGCCATTTGAAGGCGAACCTGGCGTAATATAGTCAAGCTTGATAAAGTCGATACCCCTAATGACAAAAGGTCAGGAAGCAGAGGTAAGCGGATGGGGGCAAGGGAAGGGCTCTAACCAAGATGCAAACTGGTTCGCTACAGAGTTGAACCACTGCTGGGTGGCTCCCTGACTGTAGTCCCAATTGCAGCGCTTAAGACCGTTATCGCCAGTGCACACAGAACCGATCTTCGTGCTTGTGCCATAAATCGTCTTGTTTGTGTCTGCAATGAAGCCTCCAGGCACAACGTAAACGCCGAGTTGAAGACCGCTACTATGCAGGTGTGCTGCCAAGCCTGCCAGATTTGGAAATACGGTGGTATCGGGGATAATACGGCCGTAAGAGTCCCCATCAGATCCCATGGACCATCCAGAGTCCAAGCTGCAGTACGTGTAGTTTCCTGCACTCAACTTGGAAGACAGAACGTCGCATTGGGTCTGGACATGTGCTTGGTCAAATTTCCAGTCCGAAACCACGTTGTTAGCCTGGATGCCAAAGGAGTTCCATCCGCGAGCTGGAGCGTCAAAACCTCCAGAAGTAGTTCCGAAAGAAATAACTTTAAGTGCTGGAGATGCCAAGGCATGTCCCACTAGTGTCACGATGAACGCAAGTGCGAGCATCATGATACGACTATGACGATGTATGCTTGTAACAAAATTTTTGTATGATTGTGGTTAGGGGTCTTGAGACATGCTAAAGTCCTAGAATCTTCATTTTCAATGTTGCGATGGCTGCTTTATATTAATCAGACGGTGCAACTCCTGAATTTGTGTACGTGGCTGGGATGCCCAAGTTCGTCGACCTCGCCAATTACACCAAAATGGCAGGTGAAGAAGCTAAATGCGCTCAGATTGCGGGGAAGTAGTCGATCAAGTCACATTGTTTTGTCGCGCCTTATGGGGCCCTCCGCGCATGTGGTAGAACTAAGTTGCTTCTCGCAAATGGCAGTTACAGACGCTCCTCTGGTGCCAGAGCCGTCGGGAACTACTCCGGATTTTCTTTAAACATGAGTTAAACATAATTTCGTAAGCGCACAAACACGAAGCTGGGGAAGAGTTCGAACCCTGCTTCCCCGAGAGAAATCCCGGCCACTAGAGGGGCTTTATTTGCGGCTGATTACAGGTGGTGACGAATAGAATTAGGGATAGAGGCCAGTCAATGTGTGAGAGACCCTTGCTTTGTCAGCTTTTTAAACAGGTGCAGCAACGGCGCTTTTGGTAGATTTTCCTATAACTAACAGTCAGGCGTGTGTGGTTGCAAGCGGACGGACAATAATTCGGGGGGCTCGGAGTGGTGGACACGCAACATCCTTGCGGCTTCTTATGCGTCCGACTGGAGCGGCAAAGAGAATTTCCACAAAATAAAGCCCTTGTTCTATCTTTGCGCTCGTTGGGTATCAGAGTGGGATTGACCCCGGATTTTGGGACCATGAAATAATGAGACTGGGGGCCAGAGCTTATGGGTGGAGTTTGACGCTGCTTACTGTATATATATGCCTGAGTACTCCGTATATGAGCATAGGTTAAGGTTGCAAGTCGGGTCACGAGACGCAAGGGTAGGCATCCAAAGCAAGGAATACGACTGCACGTCGATACGGGGCAGTCGTTGTCGAGTCTTTGTCATGATGGCCAATCAGCTGATAAGATCAATCTGTGCAAGCAAGAGTCAAGTGAGAACTGGTGCGGCATATCGAGAGAGAAAAAAATTGAAATATATATGAAAGCTGCTCACAGTAGTCATCTACTAACTAATTCAATATATCTGTGCCAAAACGCAATACCGCTTGTCCGTGTAACCAAAACGCCCCTGCTATTCACATCCTCACACGCGATTGGCAGCATGGCCCGTACCAGCGATTTTGTGAATATCATGCTCGTCAAAGGGATCGATAACAGTGGAAGCGAATTTCCGAGCAGGAACCCGTTTCGCAAAAAGGACATCTAGCTCGTGATACGAACGGTTCTTGGTCTCAGGAAGACGGAAGTAACTCCAGACAAACATGAAAAAGCATGTGCCGCCCCAAACAAAACCAGTGTAGCCCTTGAGGTTCCATGCCTGCGGGTTCATGAAGTACTGCTGGAGAGTGCCGCCAATTGTGCCCATGATGTTGGACGAGTCACGAGCCAAGCAAATTGTCTTTTGGCGCAGTCTGGTAGAACCCATTTCCGCGGGAAGTGCCCAGCCCAGCTGGCCCGCCGAAAGCTGGAAGATGAAGGTCCATAGCATCGTGAGAAGGGCCTGGGTCATCGCCACGCTCTGCCTGTGAGTCCATATATTGAGGACACCAATGAGAAACAACACAAAGCACATGCCCCCCATTCCCCAGACGTAAATGGTCCGACGGCCAAAATTGGGCATCAGAGCGAACCAGTTCACCAGGCAGCCGACAAAGGCTAGACCCGTACCACCAAGTGCGAGCGAGTAGGTTGTGCTCGTGCCCAAGCCAATCTGAGAGAAGAAGTAGCTGCTGTTGTACGCGAAGGCAATCCCACAGAGAATTTGGCCAGCGAAGACAAGACAGGCGATCTCAGTGCGACGCAGCTCCGTCCCCTTGAAGCAGTCGAGGTAGCTGGTTCCCACTTGCAATTGGCGCTCAAGATTATCGGTGTAAATGATGGCCGAGAGCGTCTTGCGAGGATCAATGTGTGTCGCCTTGGAAGACTGAAGACGGCGCAAGGACTTTTCAGCCTCATCGAGTTTTCCTATTCGCACCAAGTACCACGGCGACTCCGGAGAGTAGTAGATAAGAGGGGCAAGGAAAATAGGCCAGATCCACTGCAGGGCAAATGGAATCTTGTATCCCCATTCATCTTCCCGCGTGGACAGGCCCTTGAGAACACCAGCAGAGATTAGCTGCCCGATGATGAAGCACATGTTTGTATATGAGGTCAAGTATGTACGAAGAGCCATAGGCAGAACCTCTGAAGCGTAAGCGGGGGCAGTTGTTGCAAGAATTCCCCATGGAAAGCCGCAGAGGATCTCGCCAATCACCAAAGTCGTGAGGTTCGGAGCAAAAAACACAACAAAGATGAATGCTGACAGGGAGAGGAGGGCGCCGAGTTGCACTCTTCGAGATCCGTATTTCGAAACGAGATATCCGCTCAGGAGGCAACCGAGAATGGAACCGACACCGCCGCCTTGCGACAAGCCTGCCTGCCAGGATGGTTCCAGTTGGTATCCAGTTGGTGTTTCGGGCGTGACTTCGACGAAGTGGCCGTATTTGATCAAGAACGAGGCTAAAGCCGGCAAGAGTCAGTAAACTCATATATTTGGCTCTTCGATCTCCCCGCTACTTACGGTAGGCAAAGAAGTTGGACAAAAGATTAGTGTCGTAACCTTCCATGATGACACAAGTTGCAGAAACAAGTGCCCACATGATGGCCCATGGGTATGCCGCAATAGCATCGCGAATTGAGAGCTCATGATCGTTTGCAGTTGCTTCGAGAGCCGCCTGGTTGAGAGTATCGTCACTAATGGTAGCTTCCTTAGCAGCCTGCGTGAGGGTTCTCTCAACCTCGACTTGCTCAACTAATGTTTTCTCCATCTTGTCTTGGGATGATCAGGGAGAGGCCAGATGGAAAAAAGCTTATTGCAAACTGAAGGTGATGGCTTGATTCATTCCTTCCTGTTCAAGGCCGAACATAACGAATATATAACCACGCGTATATGAGGGTCAACTTGATATGCAGGCTGTGGCGAAAACCGAAGGTGCTCACGACATTGTTTACCGCGGGGATATATTCGGATATTGATTTTCAGTACCCTGTGATACATGTCTAAACGGGGATCGAGAATTGCAAACAAACACCTCCGAAGACATTTTCCATTGTGTTCAATTGTGTCCGTGCCCCAGTGGCTGATTTCCCCAGCCCCGCGGAAACTAAAAACCTGGGGGACGTGAATGGATTCATCCTGGCGCAAGTCCATACTCCGTAGTGCTCCGTAATTACCCCAGCAATTTCTTCATTTCCAGAAAACAGCAGATCCGGGTCAATCGGAGAGGGCGCCTGCACAATCGCCCTTCCGGACAGGACGAGCATGTGGCACGGCGCAGAGGGCCGACAAACATAATCCATGCTAAAAACCCCAATAGTTTGTTGTGTTATTTCGCCGGCTTGGCGCGGGGTGTTGGCCGTGCTGGCTTATTGCCAATGGCGCTTGGCTCTTCCGCCCGGGGAAATGTTCGGGTTGATCGTCGTGTAAGTGACCTCAGGTCTGGATGAGGAGTGCCCGACAACGCAGACATGTCCGAAACAGCTCAGGATAAAAGTTGGAAATGGTTCTGTCCAGACTCGACTTCTATTTGCGCAAGCGCTTCTATTCATTTTCGTTGCACTCATTTCCTCCGAGTTAGCAGCGGTGTGAGCAAGCCACAATAGCCACAATTTTGCGATTTAACTCACAATGACTAAGAGCGTGGTAAACGGGGGTTCAACCTCGCATTCTGAGCTGAAATGTTCGTCAAGTGATCCTCACAGCATACTGATACAAGCTAATCACTTCCACAGCTGTCGTCGTCCAGGACCAGACCTTCGCCCTCAATGGCAAAGACGTGTCTTACCGCTTCCACATTGACGAAGCTACTGGCGACATTGTGTCTGACCACTTTGGCGGAACTGTTACCGAGTCTTATGGGAAACCATTGAACTTGGGCGGTGGCGGCTGGTCAACCCATGAGCATATCCGACGCGAGTTCCCCAACCAGGGCTGTGGTGACTTTCGCTCGCCAGCTGTACGCATCAAGCAAGCTGGTGGCTTTACGGTCAGCGACTTCAAGTATGTCTCTCATGAAGTTGTCAACGGCAAGCCTGGGCTGCCTGGGCTGCCGGCCACCTTCGGGGGCGATGAAGAAGTCACAACCCTCGTTGTGCGACTGCACGATTCTGTCAGCTCAATACAAGTTGATTTGTCTTATTCCATTTTCCCAGCGCATAATGCTATCGCGCGAAGCAGCACAGTAAAGAATATGAGTGACAAGGAGGTCACCGTGGACAAGCTCGCTAGTTTCAGTACCGATTTGCCTTACGATGAGTATGAGATGCTTCAGCTTCAGGGAGAATGGGTCAGAGAGTGCACAAGAATCCGCCGCAAGGTCGACTACGGAACTCAAGGGTGAGCGCACAGAAGATGGAAGATGTACGCCATACACGTTATACTGACACTATTTGTAGCTTCGGTAGCGCCAATGGATATTCCTCCCACTTCAACAACCCTTTTCTATCACTGGTAAAGCCTACCACTAGTGAAACACAGGGTGATACTTGGGGATTTTCCCTCATCTA
Organism: Conoideocrella luteorostrata; assembly: GCA_032433595.1. Lineage (NCBI taxonomy): Eukaryota > Fungi > Ascomycota > Sordariomycetes > Hypocreales > Clavicipitaceae > Conoideocrella > Conoideocrella luteorostrata. Next base: position 51,806 of record JASWJB010000026.1, read on the forward strand.
TACGGGCTCATTCGCCGCTGAGGTGGAGCGAACCCCACAAGGCCTCACTCGCGTCTTGGTCGGCATGAATGAGAATCAACTCTCCTGGCCACTTAAACCTGGAGAGTCTCTGACATCGCCCGAATGTGTGAGTATCTTCACACCAAACGGAATTGGAGATATGTCACGGAAATTTCACAGGCTGTATCGGCAAAATCTGATTACTAGTCGGTTTGTCAACGAGCCTCGACCGGCTCTGTTGAACAGCTGGGAGGGCCTCTTCTTTGACTTTGATGAAAGTACCATCTATAAGCTTGCTCAAGACGCAGCTAAGCTCGGTGTCAAACTCTTTGTGCTGGATGACGGTTGGTTTGGCGTCAAATACCCGCGAATTGATGATCATGCTGGCCTGGGTGACTGGGAAGTGAACCCTGCGCGCTTTCCCCAGGGCTTGAAGTCAATTGCAGATAAGATTCGACAGCTTGAAATAACAGAGTTTTCGAAGGCTCAGAGCTTGCCAAGCATCATGCAATTCGGTATATGGGTGGAGCCAGAAATGATCAACCGCAACTCGACGCTCCACGACGAGCATCCAGACTGGGTGCTGTCTGCAGGACAGTATCCTCGTACTGAAACTCGCAACCAATTGGTCTTGAACCTTGCATTGCCGGATGTACAGGAATTCATCATCGAATCCATGACCAAGCTTCTGCGATCCGCGCCTATCACCTATGTCAAGTGGGACAACAACAGAGGCATGCACGAAAGTCCTTGTCCCTCAAACTTCCACGCGTACATTCTCGGCCTATACCGAGTCCTGAAAGAGCTGACGACTCGATTTCCTGATGTTCTTTGGGAGGGTTGTGCTTCTGGCGGAGGCCGTTTCGACCCTGGCATGTTGCATTACTTCCCACAAAGCTGGACGTCTGATAATACCGACGCACTTGACAGAATACAGATCCAATTCGGCACATCAGTCGTATATCCAGCATCCTCAATGGGCGCACATGTCGGGGCAGTACCGTACGAGCTTACTGGTCGCTCTACACCTGTTCGTTTCAGAGCCCATGTAGCTATGATGGGCGGCTCGTTCGGACTTGAGCTTGATCCGGCTCACATACCTGACGAGGACAGAACCCAGCTTCCCGAGTTGATCGCCCTTGCCGAGAAGGTCAATCCAATTATAGTTCGGGGAGACATGTGGCGACTTCGTCTACCAGGAGACTCGAACTTCCCTGCGGCTCTTTTCGTTTCTGAAGATGGGTCAGAGGCCGTTTTGTTCCTCTTCCAAATCCGCACCGTACCCGTACACAACTTCCCCATACTACGGCTCGAGGGTCTTGACTCGACAGCTACATATAGGGTTGATGGACACGGACCTTACTCTGGCGCCACACTCATGAATGGAGGAATTCAGTACAAATTCCAGGGTGATTACGATAGCAAGGTCATGCTAATTGAGAGGTTATAAATGGATAGGCATCATAGCTCGGGTGCGGTCGGAACTTGCATTCCTTGGATTAATTGATGGCATTACAGGACTATTTTTGAACGCAGTTAATTATCATAAACGAAAACTGGCTTCTGTTTGAACATGAATTTTGTCTACGGAGTACGGGCAACACGAGCCGCAATGGACCGCACGCAATAAACGCGGCAATTGATCATGGGACTGTTCACGACACGATGTTGCCATCTGCACATCCTTGTCCTGCCCGCGGACCGTGTTGCGATTTGTAACAGTAATGTCAAGTGGTGTGATATACTCCGTGCATTGTCGCAGGACGAGAAGAGAAGTGCGAAGCTAACAGAATCGTGGCTTTGCGAACCCCGAACATTGCCCCATTAGGCTAGACTCTCTGGCTGTGCTCGTTAGCTCGGGTCTGGAGCAGCTGGGATTCATCTTCAAGAGGATGGGCAATGAGAGGTGAATATCTGCATTCTGTGGCGCCGGATTTCCCCTCATTTTCTTCGCGCACCCCGCGAATTGGAGAATCCGGGGGTGTCAGTTGCATTTTTCTACCCAATGCCCTGGCTCTGAAGAGTTTTGTCGGTCCGAGTGGAAGGACAATCTGGTGACGCTGGGAGCTCTCGACTCTACTTGCCTATCAATCCAATCCAACATTGACAACTTTCATCGTAGGTAGGTTTGCCACCGTAGGCCGCAATCGCCACACGTGTTTGACAGATTGAATGCGGATCTGTCTACTGCGTACCACGTAACTCGTCGTCTTATCGACTCGGAATCCCAGTCCGCCGACCCTGGTCTTGTGTTGCGTATCTTCTTCATCTGAACTTAATCTCGGATATGAGCATCTTCTCCGTAACTCATTGCAACCATGGCATCCCCAAATATTAACGACCAGAAGCGGCCACAAATGCAAGTATGTGATAATTGTCGCTTCCGCAAAACCAAGTGCGATCGTGGCCTTCCATGCAGCAGCTGCGTCGCGGCGGCGGTATGTTGCCAATACTTGCATACTCCGCGACGAAAGGGACCTCGAGGAGGCAAGGGACGTCGCTTGCTGCAAATCAAGCAAGGCCTTCACGAATTCGACAAGAGTCAATTCAATGTCAGCACTCCGTCTCAGATTCGACTTGACATGCTGGACTCTGACGGCTCTCCTCCTCTCCCGGAAGCGGCTCTTCGCCGCTCGTCATTATCGCCGCCGTCTTCACGGCGAAGCAGAGACGAGCTGGTCGTCGCATTGACGACAAATGTACGATTTTTTATGAAACAACTTCTCCCTATCATGCCGACACTCAACGAAACCGAGATATTGGATGATGTGCAGCGGTTTGACGAGCTGTCGCTGCCCCGCCAAGTCTTCCTTCTGTCGCTCTGTGCGGCTACTCGTGTCCAGCTCAAGCTGGATAACAAGAAAGAGCACAGCAAAACAGATGTACCCATTAATACGTATCTGCATGCCCCGTTGACCGGCAGAGGCTTGCTTGCGGCTTCAAAGAGACTACGCCGACAGTTTGACATTGTTGACAACATAAGTTTAGATGCCGTCATGACTTCTTTCTTCTTGTTCGCGGCGCACGGAAACCTCGAGGAGCACAACCAGGCGTCCTTTTGTCTAAACGAGAGTATTACAATGGCGTTTTCTCTTGGCTTGGACAACGAAGAGACGTATTTTGATATTCCCAGGAATGAGCGCGAGCAGCGGCGTCGGATCTTTTGGCTGCTGTTTGTGACTGAGAGGTAGGATCTCAAGTCCTCGATTCATATGCAAATTAACACAGACAACTAATGCAAGATAGAACATATGCATTGCAACGTCGACGACCGGTTATGCTGCGCAGTACTATTACAAAGCCCCAGGTGGTTGACTCCGAATGTCCAACCCTCATGCACGATTTCGTCAATCATATCCGCCTCTTCGAGCTTCTTCCTCATACACTCTATGACTGGCGACCCAACGGCGACCCACTGCAGCAGCAGGGATCAGCCGTGATGATCAGCCAACGTGTAGCTGACATGCTGTGCATGGTGCAACCGGGCGACTCAGTTCTCGAGAGCCAGCGCTTCGATACCCTCGTCACGCAGCAGTGGTTACGTGTATGCATGTGGCGATTGGCATTCGGCCAGAATTTGAGACAGGCAAGATGGTACACCGGCTCTACTAGTATGGTAGTACCTTTTGACGCGGGTCGATCCATCATGGGCCATCTTGAGATGGTTAGTCAAACATCCAAGGATTGCCACGGAATCTCAATTGTGAGTACCACCAACAAATACTTCATTGATAATTGACTGACTCTCACGAAGGAGCAAAAATTGTTTGATATAGGCATCAGTCTAACGGATGCATCTATGGTCTCACCGCCGACTTCATCGTTTGAACTCGGGCCAGTGGACCTGCTCTACTCTATAGTCAAGTGCTTGGGACATATTCGTGGTTGCAAATCCCCCCTTCTGCCGGAACTATTAAAGCACTGCGGTGGCCTTCTGCCGTGCTCGACACCCGCTCCGCAACTGGAAATGCCGTCGACATTATTCGACGGCTCGTCAGACTCGCATCAGAACTTAATCATGGATTGCGAGGCAGGGCAGACGGATGCGAATGAAGCGACCGCTGAGGACTCGTGGGTGCAAGATGATGGAAGCCTTCCCCAATTTGAAACGATAGAACAGTTCATGGAAATGCCATGCGAGGTTCTGAGCTTTGATAAAGCATCGGTTGTAACCTAATGATATTATGACAAGCAACTTGAAGGCATGAATGATGAATGATACCAGCCGTTTGGCGCTTTTGCATCGGGTTTTGCCATCAAGGCCAATGGGCGCTGCCTAGTCATTCAGCAATAATTCACTCTTTCTGATCTGGTGTAGCAGCCATGATGCTGATGATCAGTGCGGTCGCGTAATTAGTTGATCGTGCACAGTTCAGGGGCATATTTGATTCGTTGGATAGAAAATGCCAACCGCAAGGTGATGCAGTCAGGAAGATAAATGGTGACGACATTGCCGTCCAGACGCAGCCATAATCTTATCCATATGTAATCGTCAGAATTGCTTTTTATTTTTGGGCAGCTAAATGATAAGACAGTGAGTGACTTTGTTCGGACGTCAATGCCGGACGAACGAAAGCTCTGGTCGATTTTCTTGCACGATCTGTATGCATAGCGATGACGCATTATCTTCGTCAAGATATAATTGAGGGAGAGGTTGTTGACATCGCGAAGCGCAGCACCTGGCGGGTATTGTCAAATCAAACAATAACTAGAAGCCGATTCACTACAGAGTACGGAGTACACTCATCATCATTCCAGTGGCACAGTGGTAATTAATTCGGTGCCACACCGCCTCTAGCATGCACGAGACATTGCGAGCGCTCGTATGCTTGTTGACAATGGCCGCCAATCGAGATTCCTGAGTAAGATCAGAACGGACACTCCCGTGAGCGACAGGGGCGAGCATGGCAGCGGGGATCGTTGCTCGATCTCCCCTGACCGTACTTCTTGATCGTGCACGGTCTACCGCTGTAAATTGGACAACCAGCGTGAATTTTCAAGCCCCCTTATCTTTGGATCGATGATCGAAATAGTGACACCAACAATTTCACCCATCAGCAGTCCGACATCCACTTCTGGACAAATCATTCGTCATGCATCAAGCCATTTATGATGTTCTGTAGGTTTATAGATGAAATAAATGGAAAACAATGAATCATCAAGTCAAGATGATGACGTTATCTAACATAGGCAATATTTGAGGCTGCTTTTGGTATATATATCTTGTGATCATCACCTCCAGAACCTTTTGGTCAACAATTTCTCTCATAAACCAATATCTTCAACCACTTAACTATCATCTTTTCACAGAAATCTCAATATGCCTACCGAAGCTCAGGTTGCCGGCGGTCACAAGGCCACTCTAAACAACCCCAATGTTCCCGAGGAGACTAAGGAGCACTCTCGCCAAGTTCTTGAAGATCATTTCAATGGTGGTGACGGTAAGTGCACAGGCGCACAAAATCTTACGATCAAAAGTGTAGGCGTCTAACTCTTGGCAGTCCCCAAGGCTGGTGATGATGAGGAGAAAAATCCCAATAATGTTGCTGGTGGTCTTAAAGCGTAAGTCCTACGTTCACTTGTGGGTACCATATATGATACTAATACGGTAGCAGAACTTTGAAGAATCCAAATGTTTCAGAGGAAACTAAGGAGAATGCTCGGGAGCGCTTGGATAATATGTAGTCTAGTAGCGCTTTTCATACAAATGGAAATCAGAGTCATGGTAACATCTGGAGCAACCTGACATATTCTTTGATGTAACGTCTACACATGGCATTATGGGATACAAGTGTAGGGACGAAATTTTCTGGGACAGATTGCTAAACGGTGCATATATGCACTAACAAAATGATAACAGAGTGTTTTCAGGCTTGATAAGAAGGTTATTGGCATGCTCTGTTAATATCCATGCGCTAATCACGCCGCAGTACCGAAGGCTACTAAAGACGGAGCTTGCCAATGTTGAACCGCGTTGTAGTGGGAGCTGTCTTTGTCTTTTGGGTAGTCTGATCCAGGGGTTGCCCTTTAAACTATATTGCCCATCCTTGTGAGCCGTCTATCTCCATTGTAGTGCCGGTGAAACAGCATCAACCCAATCAAATCTCCGTAGCCTCAAAATTAGACCACATCATCTGGTGTCTAGGCTCTGTATTCATTGCAAACCACGAGTCTACTATCATCTGGAATTTTACTCCGATATGGTAACGGGCGTGTTTCTCCGCCGCCCATGGTCAGGTACTCCCCATCTAGCGCAGGCAGTGACATTGATGGATACTAGCCTCCAGCGCTCGCACACCAACAGTCTTGTTTCGCAGCCAAAACTCTTTCCGCCAACGTAAAAATACGCCCTTTCTAGTCAGTCCCCCTGCTATCTCATACAATCGAAGCGCCTGAGACTGACGACGCTTATTGGACTACCTGTCCGTCTGTTTTGGCATTGGCATCACCCGTCTCGAATACCATCGGTGAATAGTTCCAATAGGTATATAACTTTCCGTGGACGTCTTGTCGCCCCGTTTCAAGAGACAGTATGTTACCTCTGTCAGTGTCTTGATTACTTTGCCCCTTTGCAGCTATCGCGGTACTGGCTCTACCGTATGGCAATGGCAATGGCAATTTATGGGTAATAGTTCTGACCGAATGCTTCGTCAAATCCAACACCAGGACCTATGGCTTAGAGAAGCGGGTAATTTTATAGTTATAGTGCCTGCGGCGTTTGGCTGAAAGGAAAATGACTTGAATGAAAGCTTGCTTATCCCATAATAGTGTCAATACCCGAACATTAGATATGGAAACATCTCCCCATCATGTACTAGTAACTGGCGAATTAATAAATTGATCTTGTCGTAAGGAATCAGCAGAGTCACCCACACATAATATGGTTAGGACTGCAAGCTGCGCGTCATTATGCCGCTAGTAGTGGGACAGCAGCTTAAAACCCAGACAGTGGCGGCGCAATCACTTCACTTGTGGGCTCACTCTTCAGAGAGAAGCTGTACACAAGAAGTCCTTGCACGAAAAAAAAAAATTGTAAAGCCTAATATACGATATTTCACAACCCCATCTCGATTCCGATGCAGTTTTCGAGTAGTTTATGCCTGAATACCACCCTCATCAGCTGGCGTGGATCTGAGGCATATTTGCCTTTCCAATCCTAGTACAGCTCCTTACAAGACATCAAAAGGAAAACAGGTAGCCAACTCTGCTTCTAATTGTCACGAGTGGTCAATAATGCAAGGGTCAGATCGTTTTCCCGCGCAGCCGGATTTCGTCGTCTTTTTTATAGAGCCATACGGCCTTAGGCTGGCTGAACTCTTATGAGCTGAAAGGTTCTACAAAAGATTATGTCTGAAGAGTGAATACGCCTCTCGTCAATTACCTACCCCCCCTCTCATCATCTCCCCCTTATCTAGCGCAGCTTGTAACGTCGATGTACGCTAGCCTTTAACTTGCATGCAGTAATGCTCTCTTCCACCGCGAGAAACACGTTTCCTCTAATCTAAGAATACATTCGTTCCCAATCCAACTTCGAGCCATGAATATCAGTTGTTAATGCAATCTTTCCGATATTGTCATCGGGTTGCACATCACAGATCCTGACCTTCATCTTCTTAACTACTTGTAACCAATCGGAACCACTCATTCCACTTCCCCCTTGCGGGTAATCCATATATGGGGAGTCTCTTGTCAAACCCCCCACGCTATCCAAGAAGTCAGGAGCTCTGATGATGCACCGAATGATAATACCGATAACCGCACAAGTGAATAGCACCAAAGTCGAAGCTAACCAAATAGAGAACCATGCTTTGTCTAGGACGTAGACATTGGCTGTATATTCCGTCCACTTAACAGTACTGTTGTACCACATCTTGTTGCGATTTTCCGAGCTTGTGCCCTCCAGGCCGGCCAAAATATTCACACTGTACATAGCCATGATGAACGTATTCAACGCTGTAGCAAGCCTCGCCTCAAAAACCTCAGAAGATACGTTCTCAAAGCATCCTGGCCGGGCATGGAGAAAGCCGCCTTCGTACCGGCGCATTAGCAAGGGAGGATCTTTTAGGTACGTTTCTAGATTGCTAGGTTCCGCCTCGTGGAAGCTGGCCATGGTAAAGGGCATTTCCCAGATGATTCCTCGCATCACATATGAACTTGAGAGTGCCGTCAGGTTTCCCGCAATAGGTAAGTCTCGGGTATGGCGAACTCGTTCGGCTTGGCAATTTAGCTCGCTGAAAGAGCTTAGCCGCGTGCAGGCGACTTGAATGTCAATGTATGATGTGCTGATTTGGCATTTACGCAACTTGACAGGATATTGTGGACTCTCGTAACAATAACCCGCAACGATGAGGTCTAGTTTTGAAGATGGCTCAGTCATTGGATACAAAGGTGAACTGAGATGGTCTGTGATTGTCGCCGTATCATTGAAGACATCGAAAAAGATGTTCGGATAGCTTAAAGACTTTATATAACCTCCGTTTTGCTGGCGCAGGCAAACTCGCACGTTCCGCCAGAGATCTCGTTGTCCCAGACGGGCGGCCTGCTGGGTTCCTCTGAGCGCCTCGACCGCAGTAGAGAACTTGTCGCTCGAGCCATTGGAGTGCGATACAACGACAGCAGGGCCAAAGAATGATGCCACAACTGCACTTCTCATGTCCGATATTCGTGATGCGTAGGCTGATGCTCCCATAAAAGGGAAGCCCATGCCATCATTAGTCTCAAAGAGCAAGTTCAAGTCGGAAACATTGCCCCCAGGGTAGTAAGCTGCAGGAATTTCCAAGCTCGTGGAGGCCGGCCGAAGGGATAAAGACCTGACAGCTGCTTGGCCGCCCAGCGGACTTATACACCAGGCTAATGTAATACCCACCGTCCACGTTTGTATGTTTCGTCTTGCAAAAAGGTTCTTGAAAGCTGCCACAGTAGTTTGACTAGTCAACAGGAATTCGAGAGATCCCAAGCTGGACCCTTTCTCAGCTTGATGGAGAGCAAGAGTCTTGAGAAATGGGCCCATGACGGCGGCGAAGGATATGGGCCATAGTGTAGAGGCGATCTGCAGAATCTGTAATACATTGTCACCAAAGGAGCTCTGCTCTCTACCGTTCAGATAAAAAATTATCGAGATCAAGACTGTGCAAGAGTGAGCCGTGGTTCAACGGCGTAAAGAAACTAGCACATGAACTTACCGATATAAGCTAGAGGAATTATGAGTAAGAGTACAGAGATGCCCGCTCTCCAAAGCCACGAAGGCGCGGATTCTTTAAGCGTGCAGGGAATTATTTCATAATCTCGACCATTTCTGACAAAGTCTGCTGCTGAGGCAGTGTTAATGAGATGCTGTTGCTGTTCATGAAGTACCATCGTATCAGGTTATAAATTATGGACCAACAACAGCCGCTTTCACGAGATCTGGAAGCGGCAACAAAAGTAAGCCTTATGGAGTATTGAAATAATGAAAGATCTGCCGGGGCGACATTTATATTCTGTAAACCAACGACTTACAGATAACCCTGGGGCTGGAAGAAACAGACAGGAAGAAAGAGGGTGGAAATGGACAAGTTTCACCGCAAAGTCTCTGCTTATCTAATGACTCGACTTGTACCAAGTAAGGCTGTGGCAAGCGATGTAGATAGCTGAACTATGAGATCTTCGTTGTGTAAGCACTAATAGTGCTTATTGAGCATGCCTTTGTCTCACACTGGCTTTCGAGCCTCGTGTACAACTGACTTTGAGATACGACAGGACCTTTGCAGGTAATACCTCTGCTTTTCCACTGGTGTATGACACGCAATAACACTCGACATGTTTCTAACAGCTGCACTCTTGAGGGCTTATATGCGACATCCTGCACACAACAAGAAACGTGTTGGGATTTATTTACCAAGCTGTACATAATACTTACAGGCTAGTGAAATTGTTCTTTAAGGCGATTCTTATTAATGGTACGTACTTTGTACTACTAAGTTAAAGTTAAACCGCAATAATGTAATCATTAGATCTATATTACAAGGTCCGTGTTCAGCTCCGAGTTTAAGAAGGCTTATCGGATTCTGTAAAAATCTAGCAGTCACCCTGTCCAGACGTATTAGCCGGCCAGGTTCTTGCTTCACCGTCGACTATCCCTGAGGCACAAATATATGGGGCAACCGACACCCATTCCATTCCGATGGCAAAAAAAAAAAAAGACCTGGCCATCTCTCCCACCACCACATTCTTATTTTGTTCCAACCGTTCTACTTAATTCCAGTTCAAAATCTATAATTAAACATGTGTGCGACACGTGATCCGGTCATGTATCAACAGTAAGACTGCAGCAAAACCAACGAATTAGCTACCAGGCATATCCGAAGTATGCGCTAGGCACTTGAGACTATCACATTTCAACCCGATTATTTCTGCGCCATGCATGTGCCTCTCACACACCAGGAATTAGCTTGAAAGCATTGGCTTGAAACAATGGCCAGCGACCAACCAAGCTTCACATTTAGCTACTATCTTTGTCCGCAGTCTTTTAAGACACTTGACTGCACAATACCAGTAGTCGGCAAATTAAGTATTGGGAAGATGTTGAAATGACTTGCGAAGCGGCATTATTTTAGCTTATGTAAATCACCTTCTATTTCCAGATCTGGCTATTACAGCTTTAAGCTAAATATGGTATCGTAAAGCTTCCGCTTATATTGTAGCACGTGGAGCATGGAGCTATGTGCTTAGTCGTCGTCGTCGTAATAGTCATCATACTCCTCTGCATACTCTTCCTCTGCTTCGCGTAGCTCTTCCCGTGCCTCCTCGAGCTCTTCCCTCTCGCTACTACTAGCGCTGGAGTCGGCTGCGTTTTCTAACGCCTGTTGATAATTTTCTCGAGCGTCATAGACATTCGCGCGGGCCTCGTCAAGTGACTCGCGGTCGCTGTCATCCCGAGTTTCGTACCTCACTGGAGGAGGATAGTAGTTGTCGGGGGGGTACTCGTTGTGGTAGACGTTGACTACAGATGGTGTTGCTGCTGCAGCTGCCGCGGGCGCAGCATATGACTGGTGAGCGTGCTTTTCGTCATCGCTGCTGCTGCTGCTGCTACTATCACGGCGAGACATGGCATGGTGAAGAAGCCCTCCGGCCGCCATACCTCCGGCCGCACCAAGGAGTATGCCTCCGGCACCGCTGCCCTTCTTTTTGCCATCTTTGTCTCCCTTTGTTCCAGTCTGTTCGTATCCGGTGTAAGCGCCGCCGGTGGCAGGCCCGGGAGGCGGTCCGTATCCATCTCGGCCGCTTGCAGGAGGACTCTGCATCGGCATCGGGGCGGGATATCCGGGAGCCTCCCATTGTGTCTTGCCGGACGCCTCCTCTACGTAGTACCATCGGTCATACTGGCCGTCGTAGTATGGTGTCCAGCCTTGGGGCAGAGGAGGTTTATCGGCCGGGGGTTGATAAGGAGGTTGTGGCGGCGCAGCATTGTTACTATATTGACCGGGGGGAGGGCCACCGAAGCCTTGATAGCCTAGGACATACAGTTCTGTGAGCCAAAAGCCATGCGTTGAGGACGCTCCAATGAAATTGAGAAAACCAACCTGGCGCCGGTGAGCCGCTGAATCCCATGTTGGAAAACTGGCTTGTCATCCCCTGGATCGACATGATGATAATGGTTACTTGTAGAGCACAGCAATACAGCTTAAGGAGCGAAAGTATTAAATGATAGGCAAGACAGGGACCAAGATTAAATGCATTTGCGAAAGCCCGTCCGACTCCTCCGTACAAGAATATAATGTATGGCGCTTGACCCTTGTTGGGGCCCTCCAGCCCAACAGGTGGGCAGCGCCAAGTTCGGTTGCTTGGCCAGAAACCATGAGGGGTAACATGGGCGGGAATTACAATTGATAAGGTGTGACACGTTTCAAAGGCCAGACTGCAGCCGGGGCCGTCAGATTCTCGGAAATGCTGGAAAGACTCTGTGCAGGACGAAGTTCGATTTGTCTTGACCCTTGTTTTGTTCTTAACCGAACCCCTCACGGGCCGCTCCGGAATGAAGACCTCATCCCAAGGGCACCAGTGCGTTCGTTCGTTAGTTACCCCCGTACCCTGCTGGCTCAGTCAAAACTACCTGACGAGCTAGTAAGGACCCCGGCGGCTAACTAGTAGAAGCACAGCTTGGCACGCACAAGATGGAGCAGTCGCCTCCTCATCTGCACAGCCGCCTCTTCAGACTGCTCTACGGAGTACTAGTTATGGCGGTGGCGTCCTGCGATGCCAAGGATGCTAGGTTCACCATTTTCCATAACGGTATCCGATGCTCCAGGCATTGCGGGAAAGGATAGATGAGATCCTGCGCCCTGTGCAAAGACTTGACACGGGCGCCGCCAGGGCATCATTCGCAGTGAAGAAAATGGTTTGGCTAACCAGGTAGCTCAACTATGGCATGATGACATGGGCAGCCCAGGCAAAATACGGAGTGGCCGTCAATACAGTAATGTCTCAGTCATAATTGCACTGTGCATTCTTCGAGAGGCTAGCGACGTCTGGAACCCTCGAGGACATTTGTTGTCCGTCGGGGCTGAGCAGCCATCGTGGTGGGGGCGGGTCACAGGCAGTCAATCACGCAGCCAGTACGGAGCAACTACCCGCGAACTGCTGCGATGCGCCTTGGCTGGGCCTTTGCATCAACTTCTTCCTTCAGTGCGATGTGCTGTGCGGCTCCGACTTGACGGCATCGATTTCTTACCTCCTCCTACAACCTCTATCCCGTCTCTCCATTTCTCATCTCTGGCACGTACGGACGAGTTACATATCATTCGTGTGCCTGTTCATCATCAGCTTTGATCCGTCGACACGGCTATATACTTTCCAGCCAGCCGAGCGTACCTACGACTTCGACAGCGCGCCAGCCCCGAACCTAAACGAGAACCCTGCAACATCTGCGTAGGGCCATACCTTTTAATTCTCTTCCTCATCGTCGCCTGAAATAGGCACATCGATACGGCCTCGTTGCTACCAACGCGAAGATCATGTCGGGATATCCAGGCCAGGGCGGATACGGTGCTCAGCAGCATCACGGCGGAGGAGGCGGCTTTCCTCCTGGCCAAGGCCCAGGATTTGGCTATGGCTATGGCAACTATGGCGGCCCCCCTCAAGGGCCCCCTCAAGGCAATTACGGCCCGCCTCAAGGCAATTATGGCCCTCCCCAGGGCAACTATGGTCCTCCTCAGGGCAACTATGGTCCTCCTCAGGGAAACTACGGCCCTCCTCCCCCAGGCCCTCGTCCATCATCTGGGCCTCCGCCTCCTGGATACGGTCACAGCCCGCAGCCTCAGTATGGCCGTCCGCCATCTCACCCGCCACCGCAAGGCTACGATAGGTACGGCTATCCCCCGCAGGGACAAGGTAATTACGCATATCGCGCTCAAGCCGGTCCACCTCCACCTACGGCCCCCCAGCAGTTCGGCCACGGAGCTCCTCAAGGCTACACGTTCCAGTACTCTAACTGTACTGGAAGACGGAAGGCGTTGTTGATCGGGATCAACTACTTCGGCCAGAAAGGAGAACTTCGAGGTTGTATCAATGATGTTCATAACGTATCGAATTTCCTGATGAATTTCTATGGATATAAACGGGAGGACATGGTCATCTTGACAGATGATCAACAGAACCCTGTTATGCGACCGACCAAGGATAACATGATCCGTGCCATGGGATGGCTGGTCAAAGATGCCCGTCCTAATGACTCTTTGTTCTTCCATTACTCAGGTCACGGTGGCCAGACTGAGGATCTTGATGGCGATGAAGATGACGGCTATGATGAGGTCATCTACCCCGTTGATCACAAGCAAGTTGGACACATTGTCGACGATGAAATACATTTCCGTATGGTCAAGCCTCTTCAGCCAGGTGTACGGTTGACAGCCATTTTTGATTCTTGCCACTCCGCGACAGCGATGGACCTGCCATATGTGTACTCTACCAAGGGTGTCTTGAAGGAGCCTAATCTGGCAAAGGAAGCCGGTCAAGGTCTGCTCAGTGCTATCGGCTCCTATGCTCGAGGTGACATTGCTGGTGTTGCCAGCACCGTTTTTGGTTTCGCAAAGACTGCTTTCAGAGGCGATGATGCCTACAACAGGACCAAGGATACGAGAACCTCCCCCGCCGATGTTGTCATGTGGTCGGGAAGTAAAGATGACCAAACTTCGTAAGTAGCGCAATATGCCGGGCTTCTCTCGACATCTGGAGCGTGGAAACTAACAAGACATGTAACTTACAGTGCCGATGCAACAATTGCGAACCAAGCCACTGGTGCAATGTCATGGGCTTTCATCAATGCGCTGACGAAAAATCGTCAACAGAGCTATGTGGAGCTTCTCAACAGTATTCGAGACGTGCTTGCCTCCAAATACACTCAGAAGCCCCAGCTGTCCTGTAGTCATCCATTAGGTATGTTCATTTAAAGCTGCCAATATTTCTATGTGATAGATGCGTGCTTACCCATTTTCTAGATACCAATCTGCTGTTTGTGATGTAAATCGGGGTTGGAGATTGGCAGGCATGAAAATGTTACAATGCTACCTGTAGTTTTTATGACGCAACTTTGGGTATGAAATTGATGTTTAGTCTTATTATTGCTGCTACAAAACTTATTACTATTGTTATTGCTGTACATTTGGCAACCTGGACCAACAATGCTTGATGGACTTGCTCTGACGTATGGGATGCCACATTAGGTATAAAAATTGAAGTATTAGAACTAACTAGTTTCTTTGCCTAATCAAAATGAGTTTTCCATCCAATCAAGCACGCTTCTTGACAGATTGCCAGGCCTTCACCATTTTGTCCCCTCTGGGTAGGTACCCCACGAGAACGTCTTGACCACCACGGCTTACCATGATCGTAAAATTTTTGGTGCAATCTGCTTCGCAGTCATTCACCCTCGAATGCCATGCAATACAATCTCCATCTCTAAGGCCGGCCACATGAGCAGCAGATTTCTCAACAACACCGCTCACAATACCCTTCTGTAAGCTCATCTTATCAAACCCCATTTGCATAATCGGCATTTCTGTTGCATCGAGGCTCCCCCCAAATGCCGTCCTCATATCGTCTAAATCCAATACCTTTCCAGCTTTCATCTCAGCCAAATGTTGCGCTGCTTCATCGTGACCAATCCAGTCCCCTATGTATTTCAACCAGTCTTTCGCTTGAACTTTCTCGCCATTCCGTCGTCTCTTGCATATGTCAGCTACAATTTCGTCGATTGGTCGTTCGACGCCCGCTTTGCGATTGACAGATGCGCGACGCGTGAAGCAGTCCATCCGGATCATGTAAATACAAGACCTTCGGGGCAGAATGGACTCAACGTGCCAGATATTCGGATCACAAGGGTTATATTGATCAAGTGGGGTTCGGATAAGAGGATTGGTGAAGTACGCTGCCAGATTGGCGTTGAGAGTCTCCCGAAAGTAGTCTGGGGTCTGAAGCTGGAAGCGGAACGGGAGGTAGATGGTGTATAAGCCCGAGAGGCCTGATCATGTCAGCTATAGTTCGCAATAAAATTACTGATGAAATACCTTCGAGGAACCAGTCATTTTCTGTTCCGTCATCTTCAGGATCCAGCTGCGCCCAGGATGCAACCATAGCCTTGTTCAGTAAACGAACGAGCTCCCGACCCGATGCCTCCTCTGTATTGTCATCGCAGTCTATCAAGCCACTTGCTTGGCCTGTCACGCTTTGCATCCCCCGATGAGTCTTCCGGAGAAACGCACGATAAGAGCCACCGGTGTCGTTGAAAAACTTGGAAAGGTGAGGAAACATCGCGTTGCTAAAGTCCTTGAGGGCGTTTAAGTTCGGTGGCAGTTCGGATAGCCAATACGTTGCGCAAAATCCTGCCAGTGGTCCATGTGCAGGATTTTCCGGGTAACTCTTTACCTTTCCGACCATGAACACACATTTTTGGAGGGTGGCTGCAGTTCCTTGAGTGAAGGTGTTCCCCTCGCCTAGACTGGTGATTGCCCTGGTGCTGTTCGGTAGGTGCGAGAGCTCCCAAACGATACTGATGTCGTAGTCGGTTGACACGAAAGGGCGTGGGATAAACCGTCCGATGCCTACCAGACCGCCACTGTTTGCAATCAATCCAGATCCATCATTCTCATTTGCATGTTGTCTAACATGGTGCGCTCGAAATTGGATTGACACGTCCCCAGCAATCTGCCGTTCCGCAAAAACTCCCAGTTCCGTATCGCCAACAGGCCGCACCTGGAAGTCTACTGGCCCATCCCCGTTCTCAAATGCAAGAATATCATCTTTATGGAGGTCTCGTGGGTCATTTTGGCTGGTCAATTTCTTTGAGGCCAAAAAGACCGGCTCATGCAATATATGTTGGCGGCCTCCCCGGAGGCCTCCATAGAGGCCTCCAATTGCGAGATTTCCCAAAATCGATACGATATCTCCCGAATCATCGCATTGGGGAGTCAAGTGTAGCTTAAGCGTGGATTTTTGTAACGAAGACATTGTATGGGGAATTGGAATTGCTTGTTTGGGAAGCTCTTGGCAGTGGCTGTGTTGTAAGTGGTTCTGTTGCGGGGGGGTTTTGGATGTAAGATGCTGGCGTTGAAACTGAGGGGCACATAAGCAGGGGCACATAGCGTATTCACATACAGATGAGGCTTATAAACTGATGACACAGTAGCAAAATCTTGCTGCCTTGGGTAATGCCGATTCATATGGGAAACCTGTCCTCTCTAAGTCAGACAGTAGGCAGCAACGAAGGTTCAAGAGGAGCGATGCAGCTGTGCAGCGGTCATTCGAAGCTCAGCCATGGTTGATCTTAGGTATCCGATGGCTATACCTATACGTTATGAGAAACTGTTCTTCTTGCAAGGTATACACAAATGAGCCAATTTTTCTATCACTGGATGTTAGGAATTTTTGCCATGGAAAGAATTACCTTCATTCTACAGCTGCAACAGCTTGTGACTAACATACTCTACTGCAACTTGTTGTCAACAATGGCGGCGTGAGTAATGAGCCCGAAGCTGCCATTATTGCGGATACCTTCGTCGGGAAGATTGCGATGCTAAATGTTTCGCATCGCGGGGTCTTGACAGCAAACAGAAAGTTCTTCAGATCATCCGTTGAATGTGTGCATATGCTGGGACGACCTGTTTGTTTGGCATCCACTTTTGTACGTGCTTCTGACCGATCGACTGTTCGCATTACGGCTATTCGGCTTCAAATCGGCAGTCAGAATTCCGGAAATAGCCGTGTGTTAACTAACTAGTGAGTCTATTAAATGCTTCAGAGATCTTTCATTCCTGTATACGGCTCAACCCCCAGGTACTGTGAAACTCTACCGTGCTCGGCGTTATGCAGAGTAGTTAAGCTTGATTGACCCACACTCTTCCGCAGCCTACCCCGGATTTATGATGCTGATGAATCATCCGAATCTTGTAACATTTCATCTAAGAAAAATCCACCACCAACGCTGTCCTGATAGAAGCACAATTTACGCCCAACTTATGCAACTCGGTGCTTCAACGTCTATTGTTTTGCCTTGATGGATCCCGTTACCCTTCCTCCTTGGCACCTACCGCAAGGCGTCTCCTCTCGCTTCGTCGACACATCGCCAGTTGGGTTGAAGTTCCACGTGCTTGAATCTGTCCCCAAACGAACCAGTGGGCAGCCACTTCCACCATTGATATTATTGCTTCACGGCTTTCCCAATCTCTCATATGACTGGCGCTTCATCTTGCCCAAGCTTGCAGACGCAGGCTACTACGCAGTCGCTGTTGATTTGAGAGGGTTTGGGCGTACGCATCATGCAGACTTGAGCCCTATCAAAGAAGATGACATCAGGCCTTTGGCTGCGATTCACGATGTAGCCACCTTGGTCTATGCTTTGGGCTATACCACAATCCATACCCTGGTAGGGCATGATCTTGGGGCGTTCATCGCCGCAATTACTGCTCTGATGAGACCGGATATGGTCAAGTCTCTGCTCCTGATGGCGCACACATGGATTGGCATCCCGACGGCCCCCTACGGAACCTCGCCCGCAGAATCCCTAGTTTCGGCGCTTTTGTATCCCAAAACGCCTTGTTGGGAAAAGAATAAGGACTCCAACATACACACGTCGCTGGCTACGCTTGATCCTCCACGAAAGCTCTACAAGTGGTACAATGCCGCATCCACTGCATCAGCAGAGTGGACATTTCCCCTAGGACAGCCCCTACGACAGTTTCTGAGGGGATACTTCCATCTCAAATCCGGAGCACATATCCAGAAAACCCCGCCTCGTCCACTGGAGTCCTGGACAGCTGCAGAGCTAGCCGTCATGCCGCACTACTATGTCATGCGCGCGGACAAGACCATGCGGGAGAACGTTGCTTTGGACATGGCTGACGAGCCAGCCGATGTAGTAGAAAAGCTTCATCTCACACCGTGGCTTAGTGACCTTGACCTCCATGTATATGAACAAGAGTACGCGCGGACGACCTTTAGGGGCCCGCTGGTGTGGTACCGGGTGTTGACTGATCCTGAACTTTCGAGAGACGTTCTGTGCCTGACCGGAAAGAAACTCAATGTTCCCACCAAATATGTATCTGGCATCAGCGACTGGGGAACCTATCAGATTCCTGGTGGGCTGGAGGCAATGCAGGAGGGCGTAAGCATTGAGTGGCAGTGCTGGCGAGGGGCGACACTTGTGCCTGGGGCGGGACACTGGGTTAACATGGAAAAGCCAGACGAAAGCGCATTTGAGATTCTGAATTTAGCTAGTTCTGTTACTTAAGACTTTGATTGTGCCTCTTATTCCCAACAAACAATAGCGTTCGCAGCCGTCGGCCAATAACACAATGGAAAAATACGTGCTTTCCTAGAACGTTCGCAGACACTGTGAGCACTGCTTCGGAGGCACAATCTAAAGCCTTGAACGGGCAAACGACAGGCTACTGCTACTAGAGCCATCACTCGTAAGTGATTGTTGCGCTTGAAATATTTCACAACCGGAAAATGACACCTAACAGACCTCTCGGTCATCGCGTAACCCTATTTTCAACCCCTATGTAGAATCTAAACTACTACGAAAACGATATTTCTCTCAAAAAAAGACAGGTATGGTCTCGAATATTGCAGTAGCTGCCACTTTTCTGCTATCATTTATTAACTGACTAGACACACATACATAAAAACATCCCAACACTCCCAATCCTCCATTAGAACTTCAAATTACAACTAATGCATTTAAATTTCTTCGAGATTATGGAGGTATGGATATGTTGGTCACAGCCATAGAAGACGTTGGCGTCTTGATATGCTTGTAAGTGTTATCAAATGTATCTCGTTTGCGAATTACAGGAACTGTGCCACGTTGGGTTTTATTGCAATTGCGTTGCATTCATCGCACAAGGCTTCTGGTGCTGTGCCAAGATAGTAGCTCCGCAGATCTTCTTGGTAGCGGTCAAATAAGGAGGCATCCTCGTCTGTCCACCCACCGTGAGACTTAAGAATTCCTGCCGATGATTGATGACCATTCGTGTCAGCCAACTGAACTGCTCGGACGAATCTAGTTCTGTATCCGGGTCCGTCGAGCTTCGCCCCTCTTCGGAGTAGAAATTGAAGCATGTGGATGCGGCCGTTCCCTGCAGCTGCCTGTAGTGCCGTCTGACCCCCTGGACAACCGTCACACGCGTTCACGTCGGATCCAGCTTCGATTAGTCGATCCGCGATAACTAGACATCCGTTTGCAGCCGCATCCCAGAGCGGCGTTTTAACGTAACGTCCGCAGGAGTAGTCTACAACCTTTGCACCAGCCTCGAGTAGTGTGTCGACAAGTGTCACGTTTGCCGCCCGCACTGCTGTCCTCAACATCGCTACATCCAAGTTCACAAACGAGTTAATGTTAGCCCCATGGAGGAACGTCTGAACTAATTGGAGGTCCTGTCTCCCGATAGCTATCCGGAGAGCAGATGTTGTGTATGTGGTTGCGTTTACATCGGCTCCTGCTCGAAGAAGGTCAGAGATCATGTAATCCTTCCCCCCTAAAACTGCTGTAACAAGTGCATGTCCAATTTCGCGAGACTCCCAGACCACCCTGTCCAGCAACATGCGAAGCATACCATGTTGGCCCAACTTGACAGCGATGTCTAAAACTGTTGCGTGGCGATTATCGGCTCTGGTCCGCCAGAACTTATTCCATCTGCTCCAATGTAATTGCGCCATTTCAGACCTTTGTTGATGACACTGAAAGTTTGAGAGCTCTTGGAATAGCTCCTCATCGTCGAGACAAGACTGAACCTTTGGTTTACACCCAAGGTTCAGCAGCAGCTCCAGCAACTCGAAGTTGTTTGCTCCCATAGCCATACATATAGCCTTGCCGCAGTCCATGTATTCCGGGATACGAGGCGTCGTCTCTTCCGATACGGCATTAACTACAAACCACAGCATGAGATAGTTTCCAGACCGCAATGACTCCCAAACTGCTGAATCAAGCGCATTTTCAGATATGGAAACGCCTTCGCCAATCAGAGAGTTTGCGAGGTTTATATCTCGTGTGGCAATAGCAACGTCGAGCGGGGACGGTGTATCAATCGGCGGGCATGTAGTAATATCAATAAGGTCTAAGATTCGGCGGGAAACACCAACTTGCTCTTCAAGCATTGCAATAGCAAAAATGCTTGACCACTTGTTTTGCGGGATTTGATCTAAAATACCAGAGCGCTCTAAAATGTCCATCACCTCTGGGCTAGCAATGCGATGTATATCTCGCGGGAAGACTTCTCCATTGAGGAGTACAGCTCGCACAGTCTCAATTTGACAGACTCCAATGACATGAGTTGCAATATTAACAGAAGAGCCGGGCCACTCATGTTGGCAGAGCATTGGATTCTGGCGCAAGATTCGTGAGATGGCGAAGACGTTATCCGCATTTATAGCATCTAGCAGGTGTCGATCAGGATCCCTGCACCAGTAATTCCCTTGGGAATGCCATTTGAAGCATGAAGCGGTTGATAACAAGATGTCGCAAAGGTCGTCATCGATAGTTTCGAAGTCCACACGATGCATGAAACATGCATTAAGCCTAATTTTATGATCTGGACTGAACACTGGCTTTCTCATATTCTCGTATGCAGCAGGAAGAGTGGCTCCGAAATCAATCAGAATTCGAGCTGCATCATAATGCTTTCTAATCATTGCCAACGGCAGTGGACAGGCATGTATCTCTAGTGACGGATTGCAAGCTGCACCAGCTTCTACCAGCACACGAATGGCCTGTAAATTGTTGTCTCGAGCGGCCAAACCCAGTGGTGTCGTTGTAATCCACTCCACATCGTCAAGGGAGCAGATTTCCGCAGATTCAAGGATGGCTCCGGCTGTTATGAGTTGCCTGACGTGTAGAATATCTCCGGCTTTCACTGCCACACCAAGGGCCGTTAAATCTGCCGGCATTCCTAGTGCTTGCTTGATCATACGTGTCAATTGATAGTCGTTTGTTTCACGAGCCAGTGGAAGAAATTTCTCCAAGACTCTTGCTCCTTTATCGATAAATCTTGTCACAAGCATGAGATGCCTGCGTTTGATCGCAATACCTAAGGCTGGCAACTGGCCGGGGCGGCTGACTTCCCTGTTCAATGTTGCTTTATGTGCGAGAAGAAAGTCACTCAGCCGCAGTGCTGCAGCCTCTTCTTTCAGACTTGCTGCAAATTCCAATGGCAATAAGACACCGTCGTAGTACTTTGGTGGATCCCAGCCCAAATTCACGTAGCTCACAGGCTCATAAAGGATTGGATCAGGAGCATCCACGAGAGTATCCAGATTCATTCCAGCCTTTGCCATTAGCTCTAAGAGATTGAGGTTCTGCGACCTCAGAGCACTAGCAAAAAATTGTGCGGATAATGCATCAGTCATAGGAGATTTCAGCGAGAGAAGCCGTTGAAATTGTCCAGGCTTATGCAATCCAGCCGAGTGTATTAGGGCAAGCACTCGGCCGTCATGTGGCCTAAACTCATCGAGAGTTTCGTATTCCGTATATTTGTCCTCTAACCTGAAGTTGTTTGCCAGGAGAAAGAATTGGGCCATGTGAGGTTCCATGCTGTCGGGTTGCGCCTGGTCATTGTGGTAGAGTTGGCGCTGTGCATCACCTTTCTGTGGCGACATAGCTGCAATAACCCAATCCGGCAGCCTGGAGCTAGATATTCTTAAAGAAGTGCCTTGGTTATAGGGAATTCCTTGGCCTGCTGCGACGCTTGTTTGGTTTGAGGTGACGAACAAGCCCTCAAGTCCCTCTGTGAAACTTCGTCCTGTGAAATCGTCAATAACAGTTAAGTCTAATGCTGACAGGTTGAATACCTTGGTTAATTTGCACGTGAAAGAAATCCAAGATTTCCAGCCAAGGAAAATACATATCAGGGGTTTGGTGCCGGCTTGAAGATCCAGGTGAACAGACTACGACCCCCTCTGGAGTTTTCGGCGATGGTGCATCTGAATGTTGCCAGGGCTTGCGTTAATATGCATGAACCAATAAAATAAATAAGTGTCCATACCTTTAGGAGCAAAGGCTCTGCTCGCCGTGGACATAAAACCTTGACGTGCAGTTTCCTTTCGTACCTTTGGGGAAGGGCATAGGGTTCCATTGATGTACACATTGACAGATTTTCTTCCATTTTGGCTCTTCTTCTCAACCTTGTACGCAATGGCTGCCCATTTTTTGGCGGTAAGATGCTTTCGAAAATTCCAATCTTCCAGCTTTCGCTGGTACTGTGCTTTGCTTCAAAGCCAATTAGCCGGGAACTTAGAACGGCCAAAAAAAAAAAAAAAACCAGTGTACAGCACATCAGGAATCTTGCCTTGGATTGAAATTTCTGGATGACTTCAGGATGGACATCACATCGGATAAAGATCGATTCTCAGTGATGTAGAGACGCTCGATCTCATCCTTGTATTTGTCCCAGTCAAATTTGGGCATTTTAGGGACTTGCGGCCTGGCTTGGTACAGAACGAGGATATAGTAACGAAATAGACTCCGAAAGAAGAGGGAAGAAAAGATGATGATGTATGAAGTTTTAATTATGACTGCTCGATTTTTTCTCCGGAATCTGGGGGGTAAAAGGATGTTATGTCAATGTTCCGTGCCCAAAGTGAGGCTGCAGGGTACAGCCAGATTTGACAAGTGCATCCATATCATTGGCCACAGCCAAAAACCTCATCGACAACTCTCCGTGTGCATCAAAAGTCCAAGACAATAGTCGGTACCACTACTCCGTAGCCAGCCACGAAACAATCTGAGATGACGTGATTCACCGCCGTTCGTCAATTGCTAGTCCAGTACGGCGTTGGTTGGATGGCTCCGTCTTACTGGGCGGTGCGCTTCGTCGAGTCTCCCTCGCGACGTTGAGGAGCTCAAGAACTCAAGCTAGTTAATTCATCTGACCGAATGCCTCGTATGGCAAGCCCTTCTTAACTCCGACCAACACTAACCAACGGCGATGCTCCTTTCTGCCTATTGCCTACCACGGAATTCACATCTACGTAATAGCTATAACCCAATATTTAACGTTCAAATTAATATACGGTGCACGCATTATGGCCCTACCTCTGTGAGGGCCCTTATGAGGCTCCCTATGAGGCCCTTGCGAGGTCTGTTATGCGGTCTGCCGTAAGGTCTGCCGCGAATCTGCCGTGATGTGAGGTCCTGCTACTATAGCTGCTAAAAGAAGTCAGGGTTTTAATGCGTTTGGTCACTGGCACCTTTGTACATTGTGGAGGTGCAGTTTGCTGGAGAGAAAAGTCAGGCGGAAGTCGGCACCTAGAATATGTGGAAATTCCTACTTCACAAGCATAGTGCTGTGAGAGTTTAGCGTGTGTCGTATTGTATGTGCTGTAGGGCTGTTAATGAGGCTAGAAACATAGAAAGTACTTCTCCCCTTGCAATCCATGGTGGGGTTCTTGACACGTTTTAGGTAATCTTGCTTGTTTGCTTCCATGCGTCGGCCCCCTGCAAGGTGTCCAATGGTTTCCAACCCAGCTGGCGTGCCGCAACGCGACTCTGGGGGTTTGGAAATTTATTGGCACAGAGTAATCTGTTCTGCCAAGAAACTCGCACGGAACCTAAAAAGAAAATTGATTGGTGCAGGCCAAAACCCTCAGTGGGTCACCCGTAGTCAATCCCGCACTCAACATGTGGTTGCCGCCGACCGGCAGGCTGTTGTTCGCGACGCCCTCATTCGAAGGACTTACTCCCAATTCACAGCCGCTAAGAATAATCTGCGTGCCACCCTCGCACCACCCTCCTGACGGATTTTTGACCGAATTCCGCGGATCCGCAACCGCAGCTAACTGATCTTCTTTCGTCAGCATCATTGGCGAGTGCCAAAATCCTCATTCAAGCAATGTGCCTACTAACAATCACCGCCTTGGAGATTGCCTTGCCGTACTATGGTCTGAGGTCCAGCTCTCGTTCGCCGTCCGAGACATGCATATGCCATGGTTTTTCTCACCCCCCGTTCAACATTATTGGCCAAAGCCAAAACTATCATTGAAGCACTGTGACTAGCCATAGTAGCTGCCCTAGAAATTGCATTGCCATACCTTGACCTAAGCTCTCATCCCTATGCACCGTCCGAGAAGCTCATATGCCATGTTTGCCCCAAGTTTCTGTTATGGCCAGTTTTGTCCTTCATCCTTATAAATAGTCCCCCTTTTTCCTGTGCCATCTCCCACTTACAGTGTCGTTCCATCAACTTTTGTGATTACCAACACGCTTTACACAGACCTCCTTGTACTCTACAGTCCCCCTACATTTCAAAGTCTCTCCAAACATATAATGTATGCCAAGTCCATCTCTTCTGCCGCTGCTGACCCTGGCTGTGCCTCGGAGTGAGTGAACTCTACGAACATCGACTCCCCACGCCAAATACGCGAGGCTGGCTAATGTACAAGCAGAAGCTGTGGTCAGCCATCCCAAACGTCCAAAGAAGAACAAGCCAATCTTCGCCGCGAAAGACTTGGTCTGATGTTGAGTGCCGAGGACCCAGTTGTTGTTAGACTGCAAGCTTCACAACAGACTGTGGGACGCAACGGAGCCGGGCGCCCCGCGCAGTAATGCGAGTGCCTTGACAAGGGTTGTCGCGTTTGGGGGCATGTAGCTAGACGAATTGGAGGTGATTAACGTCCAGGAGGTATTTAGATTCTAGGTCCAGAATATAGAAGGTACAAAGTGAGTAGTTTTCTGCGTTGTCTACCCGGCTCATTGCCATACGCCGCACCGTGACGTAAAGATGAGGTGATTACCAATACCAACAACGCAAAATCTCTGCTTTAAAATAAGCGCCAAATGCAATGACCATGTTATGGCACTGAGAGTAGATGACTGTTTATGGCGATGAATGATGTAGATGACTGTACCATTAACGTTAGTGTCGTACAAATAGCCGGATTAGACCCGCAGAGGAACAGTACGGGGTACGGAGAACCTGCGTGGCAGCAACACAAAGCTTACGTCCCTGATTGTTGGCCGTTGGGCATGAGAGGTAGCTACTTTGTATGGAGCATTGTATTTCCCATCTCTAGCGGACGTTGGTTTACGACCAAATGACTAGTGCAGAAGTCATCCGTAAAAAAAGACAAATCTCGAGGAATGCGGCGTCAGTTTTAGTTCCCGACTGCTGGGTTGACACCAGCTAACTAATACATCTTCCCCCCTTCCCTGATCCTGGTCCCGGCTCGACGCCGCCATCTCCACCGCCTTGCCGCATAATTGCTGGCTTTCGCCAGTTTTCAACCGATTGCGCCCCGACCAGGATTCGACAATGACGGATAAGAGCCAGCCAATGTGGGAATGCAGCCCTCCCGAGACCCAATGTCTTTGAATGCGGTGGGCTTCTGCGGTCATGTTGGGTATATCCGAAAGCTGCCGCTGAGCTGGAACGATGTACTGGGCCAAGTTATCCCCGCTATCCATTTTTTTTTTTTTTAATAATTTCCTCCATCGCAAGTGTTGCTCCATGCGTCTCGAAACAGCAATAACTGGTATCAATCTGTCGAAAAGGGAGGGGCGCCGGCAAGACTCTCAATCAGCATCACCATGGCACTCGTGAGGCATCTGCATGCCAACAAGGTAACATCTACGGTAAAGGATTGGCTCCCTTGCCTGAATTGACGCCTCTTGCGCCCTGTTGCTCCTTTATGCGGCAACGGCAGCCCTCGTGGAAGAAGTTAATGGTGGTCTCAGCTGACTTGAATAGGCAATGCGGTTAGTAGTACGGAGTACGGAGTAGAACTAGACTAACAATAAGGTGTGGGGAAGGGCGTAACCCTGTCACCCCCTCCGTGCTGCGTATACCAATCTAAATCATTCCATGTTAAACATAGCAGGTCAATGCATGCGAACATTCGCACGCATTCCGTTATTTATTTACTATTTTGTACCGTGCTGCCGTCTATTCGAATCGCATTCAACTCAACCGCTTTTTCATACTCATCATCAGGAACAGCGGCCGAATAGTCTCGATTTCATTCACAAGATTCTTCTGCAACTCCTCCTCAGTGGGCAAAAACTCAACAAAACCCGTCAAATCGAAGTTCGTCTTCAGAATAGCCTGCATATATCCAGTCACGGTTCGATGCTGCTTTCTCAAACCTGGAGCCAACCAATCAACCACACGTTCGCCTTCCTCGTAGTAATTATTAAAGTTCCACGACTTTTCATCTGTCTCCTTGTCTGTTACCACCCTCGGCTTGTAAGGGGAGGTGTAGATTGGATGCTCGACGTTAAAGACAAATGATCCGCCGGGTTGAAGGACGCGATGGACGAGACTCATCATTCGATCCAGGTTGGTCAGATAGTGCAGAGTGAGGGAACTGAACACGACGCCGTACATGTTGGTCTTGTTGTCGGGTAGCGTAAACTGATCCAGATCTGCCCTCTGGTACTCGATTTGAGGGAATTCGTCAGTGCTCGTGAGTTCTCTAGCCCGTGCAAGCATGTTTTTACTGATGTCGACGCCGAGGACGGACTTGGCTCCCTGCCTGATGGCCCAGCGGCAGAACCAGCCTGTTCCGCAGCCCAGATCAAGGACATGTTTATCCTTGAGGCAGGGGATGAGCGGCCCGATGCGAGTCCACGCCGGGTCGGTGGAGAGGTCGGCTTCCTTGTCGGAGCGATCGATGTGGGTGATGTAGGCGTTGTAGAAGTCCTCCCTGTCATAGATGTTTTGTGCCATTCTTGCGATTCCTAGCGGCATTCTTTGGTTAGCAACAGTTCCAAAGTTTGGATGAATATCCGCCCAAAAGAGCCCAGAGTGAACGTGGGCTTGTGGATTTAGTGGCACAGCGGACAATATAACTTGAGAATAGCATCAGCTATCTTGATACTTACTATTTGGAAGAACCACGCTCGCAAAAGCTGTTGAACGGTACGATATTGTGCAATGTTGAAACAGACCGAAAGAAACAGTGAGGGTAGCACGACATTACGGGTTTTTATAGTATTCACTTAGATGACCGTTGGACGGCCCCACCGAATTCCGCTGTGTTTGTCGTATTCTTGACTTGGTGATTCCAGCCTTGCCAATTGGGTTTGGCGAAACAGGCCTACGCGGGACGTGGGTTTACCAAGTGGGGTGCTGCTGAAGACTCATCGAAGGAGTCATAGCGGGTCAAGTGGTGGAGCCATTGAGCGGCAGCAGGGCTCGCCTAACCTGCAATGGAACAGTTTACAGCGTAACCTTTCCATTTACTCTTTTGTATTTGGGGGGTGTCACTTTGGTAGTAACTGCTTCTCCGTACTCCGTACTTTGTAGTACGCAACTAAAATTGACATCAACAGAGCCATTCATCAACATCGTAAGCTTCGCTCACAAGCATCCCAATGCGCCCTGCGCAGCATCGAACCCTGCCCAATATACCGACGGAGATGAACTTAACGATGCTTGATCCATGTTCCTCAATCTTGAAATAACGTACATATTTGCTGATTTATGAGCGGTCAAATTGAAGAGTAGACGAGGCAGCTCACCATTCTGACCGCGCTGCAATCTTCGCGGATGGCATTAGCGACCCAGTGGGAGTCTTCCTGGCACGAAACCTGTGGTCGAGCTGCTGCTAATGAAGGGTGCCGAATAGCCTCAACCAGACTTCCGAGGCCGCACGCCGCTGTGGCTGGCCACCGCAAGAGGTCACGACGGTATTGCTAGAATGCTTCTCTAAAGGCGCGCTCGCATCGACATGAGGGACGAGACCAGCTCGACAGCCTTTTTAGAAGTGGCTGGTAATGGACACTTGGCGGCCATGAACTTGCTGATAGATACCGGCAAAATAGACATTGAAGAACGGGACGGCTGCGGTCGTACAGCGCTCGCTAGGGCCGCCGAGGGGGCCAGGCAGAAGTCGTGAAGATGATGGTCCGAAGGGGAGCCAAGATGGAGGCGAGAGATCAGGATGGAATGACGCCTTTATCGTTGGCGACAAGGCGCGGTTATAAACTGGTGATAGACTTGTTGCTCGCAGCAGGCGCAATAGTACAAGAGGCATCGCCAGGATCGCAGGCACCGCAGGAATTGGCATAAAATACATCACAGCCCTTGTTTACCCTGGCTGACTAGCTTCAACTCTGGCGAGTCATGTTGGAAGATAATCCAAGACGGGTTTGATAGCTCTTGTGCGTTCTATGTATGTATATTCTACGCGGTGCTTCCTTGCAGCTGTTGCCCGTGCTCTCAGTCATGGACCTCACGTGCTGCTCATATCCATCTCTGTAACATCACTCTCCTATCTTCACTAAACCATGTCACCCGTCCACTGCCTACCAGAAAAAGTGTGTTTTTGGGTCGCTACGGAACATAATACGAGTTCGTGTCCTGCGTGTCAGTCGTTGCTTAGCGGTGACGACGCCAATAACGTGCGTTCTTCACAGTGCCTCACCAACTGCATTGATGTGCTGCTTGAACGCGCGCACCTCCTACCAACACTAGCCACGTATACAGACAGCAGAATAAACAGCGACGAAGGAGAAAAAAGGCCATTTGGATTGACTGGCGGATCGACTAATGAATTTGACTGACGAAGATGCGACACAGCGAAACTTTGCATATTTGGCGTGAGTAAGAGTGACAATTGGTGATAGCCGGTAGGAGACACTGACATACTGCTGATGACGTCTCGTTACGATATTGAGCACTACGGATCACTCATCTTTCTTTCTCTTGATGGAGTTTTTGGTTTTTTTTTGGGTATGAAACCCTGGTCCACCGCCGTACAGTCATGGAACGTACGTCTTGAGACCGGCCGCGTTGGCATGGTCATCAACTCTGATGCGTTTGTGACGAGCTCCTGATCGTCCCAAGTCACGCCTTCAGAATGTTTCGATCAGGAACGTCATCACAACGCTTCACCAACCCTCACAATTCATGTAGGACAGGACAAGTGATTGACGAGTATGCTCGCTCGAGCTACAGGTGAGTCACTGATGAGCTTCAGCATCGACTATAAAAACCATGCTTCCCCCCCGTCCATCTCTGTCAAATTCCTACACAGTTAAGCATGGACGCAGCCAGAGTACAATACAATACACTCCTTTGCTCCTCCTCTACCGACTTCAGGCAATCGCATCACTGCCATCGTGTCTGCCACCGGCTCATCCTACAGCCTCGCATCCTGCAGCCTCTGGATCCAAACGCCAATTGATCCTATAGCCTCTCATCCTACACGCAGCCCACGCATTTTACAGCCTCCGCGTCTGGGACACTGGTGAGGCCGCAGATTCTATTTTCTTGAGGGACAGCCTTACTTCCAAGGCACATACATGTCTGAGCTGTCTCTCAAGCTTACCTGAACGCCACGCAACAAACCGATTCTACGGATACCTGATCATTTCTTTGTGACGTTCCACCAAGTTCCGAGCTCGTCGCCTTACAGAATAATTCGACCTCTCGTTTTACTGATGTTCTTGCGTGTGCCGTTTTCACTAAAAACCGCAATTGGCAACACCGTCAGAACCGCCAAACAATAACAAACCCCCACGACCGGGTATTATTACAGTCGCAGGCGTTGGCCCTGGATAAACTATGACAGATTCAGTCCATAATCTTAGCCCCGCGACTGAGCGTGAATTACACGATTTTACACATGTCGCCCTGACGCGTCATGGGGATCTCGAAAGAGCAAAAAGATGCCCTACCAGGCAGCTTCAAGCACGACAGGCCAGCAACTCCTCTTATATGTCATCACTGTCGCGACTGCTTTCCTTAACGAACAGCCCACCGTCTACTTTTCCACATACTCATCGCCAATGCAATGCTGTCGAGAGTCTCATCAAAGATACACGATGGATTTGTCACAAACAACAAACTCCATACAACGACGAGTCCATATCCAATACCACAACTAGACTCATATAGGTAACGGGCTAGCCGTCAATATCTCAGCAAGGACTAAAAACCAAACGCTCAGACACTTTCACTCACCCTTCCAACCGGCCATGGCTAGAAAACGACGCGAAAACACACTTAGATCCAACAACTGATCCGACATGTTCATTCTCAATCATTGCTGGAAGCTCCTCCCGGTTGAGGCGCAAAACAGTTCTTGACGCTGTATACATGAACGAACAGATAGTCTCGGAGAATACCACTTGTGTTCCCATCTAACAATCCAAATCACTAAGAAAGTGCACCACTATCCAGATGAGAAAGCAGCAGCATTGGCAGTAATAGCAATCGCCACTACATCCACCTGCTGTCATACCGTCTTGCCTGGATTATACTCTGGGAGATCAACTCCACCCGCTTCTCGCCGTACTCCGCGCACACAATCAAGCTCAGGAGTGGGATTTACATGCCTGGCGAGGATGGCTATGCACGTGGGCGCCAGTGATGCTGAGGAGGACAGGTGCATGCAGGCATCCTAGACGGACCGCATCATAGACCTTATGATCACGTTGATGGAACAAGCTGAGGCCAAGGTTATGGAACACGCCAGTTGGGGGCAGCAGGACCTTCGAAAACAAAGAAACCCAACCGGCGGCGATTGAGGACGCAACGCTACAAGAAACCACCTACATTTTTGTCAAAGGACAAAGTTCATAGACTTCTTCGCCTGGACGACAAAGAATATCATATCTCCACTAGAGACACGCTTTCTTGTGAAGGTTGCCGCGCTTAGAGGGCATTTTACACACCAGCCAGCGCCGAGTCAACAAGAATACAACCAGGCCGCCGTTCTTGCCGTCAGCTTTTTCCAAGATTACTACGAAACGAGACGAACTACTGGAAGTTTTTGAGAAAGCCTGTAATTGGATGCTGGGGATGTATCGGTGTCGCCGTGGCGTGGGCAGGATCAACCGAGATCAAACGCACAATATTCAGCGACAAAACATGCTCTTCAAGGACAAAACACGCTCTTCAAGGACAAAACATGCTCTCCAAGAACAAAACATGCTCTTCAAGGACAAAACATAGTGGTCCTCTAAGCAGTGAATTGTTCTTACATTCTAATTATTCTGACTGAGGAATTAAGCTACTATTTATGCCTATATTCCAGCCATCTAATTGAGGGCATCGTCAGTGTGACCGAAGCTGTCGTCAGTCTAGTCAATTATCTAGCTTCAACTCTAGATAGGCCTCGGCCCTACTCGATATTCTAATCCTCGGCACATCTGATATCTTAATGTTAGGCACGTCCAGCGACATAACCTTACCACTTAGACATGCTCTCCGAATTTAAGCTCACGCCGAATTTTCGCCACCAACTCTGACAGTCACATGAATTTTTCACCGTCCGATATCAGCAAATCTATGTCAAAATTCGTCGTTGAAATTTTTGATCCCAAACGAGCAATGGCTACACCAGACGAACCCAGCGCTGACAGACGAACAATTTCGTGCGGAACACTGCAAGGTTTTCGAAGGCGTCGGACAAGGTGTTGAAAACAGTGCCCTCCAAGCAAAACCCGGGGGGGAGGAAGGAAGGAAGAGAAGCTCGCCAAGGATTCAAATAACACAAACATACCTATCCGATACAACATGCTCTTCAACTAATATAAACATGCTCTTCAAATAACACAATCATAAACCTCAGATACAACATACTCTTCAAATAATATAAATATACTCTTTAAATATGAACCTGCTATTTCCTTCTTCGACTGACGACGGACCTTTTGTGCACACGTATAACTACACTGTGGTTTCTTTCAGTATTACGTATTTTCGCCACCAGCTGACCTCCACCAACGCCCTTCCAGAGCGCGACGGTCTTGTGTCTCCAAGGCGTATGATAGGATGATCTAGTACTTCTATACAAACAAGACGCCTATGGTAGTCCGTGTGAGAGCCAAAGTTGCTGCTGAGGAAAATTCCATGGATGCCCGCACCGCTAAAGGCCACCGTAACCCCACCATGCGCAACAGGCAAAGCCACTAAATGCACATTTTTGCCAAGGCCCTTCCCCGCCGCCTCGTGCTGGCCTCAGCGGGACAGCGCTGCTACATAACGCAGGTGCTGGATAACGACTATATTCAAGCTTTACGGCCGTAGTCTTCATGTGAGACGTCGATTCTTGATTGTATGTCGAGTTCGCGCGCGCGACTAACTAGAGGAATACTCTGCAAAGCCGTTTCATTTTCTTCTTTACGTCGTGAATCATTTATCCAAATACACTATGCTACATAATTCCAAGATAAGTGTGCTATAGTTGATGTAAGGATTGTGTTGTGACCTGTTTGCTTATCCGGTGCGTGAACGGATCAAATAAGTAGAAGATGCATGACATATTCCACCAACAGTCTCTTCGGGCGCCATTGCTCAGCTGGAACTGACACGGGCCCTTTTCTCCATCCTACTCTCTCCCACATATCACCGTTGAAAATTTAAACTTGCCGCTCGGCTGGTTCGCGCACCAGGCGCGAGCCCATGCCCGGTGGGGGATGTCTGCTGCGGCTCAGCTGCCTACCATCTTGTGTATTCCGAAACTGCGGTTATCCACTACGAATGTTTCTTGCGATAATAACGGCGCTCTATTTTGGAGGTTTTTTTTTTTTGCTGCGATCAATCAGCAATTCGATTTGGAACAGGGCAAGGCACCACGGGGTATAGAGTAGGAGACAGCCGTGGCTGTTCCTTCGCCACAGTGGCAGCCAGATAGAAACTCCTGCGGGCGAGTGGCCGCTGAACGTGACTGGTGTCTTGGTCCTGGGGTAATAATGCAGGAAATCAGGATGTTGCATAATTGTTAAAATAATCTTCAGTCGTTCTGGACATGTGGCGTCGTCGCAGTTACTTCGAAGTGGAAAAGAGGTTCTTCACAGCTTCCGAACGCACCGTCTTCATTCATACCGGAGTTGTAATAACGCCGTCATCTTCTTCAGTAAGTCCGGTATCGAAAATGGCTTGGACACCACATCATCCATGCCCGCCGCTTTGGCGTCCATAATCTGCTGATCACGGACATTAGCAGTCACGGCAATGACGGGAACATGGCTTGCAATTTCACGCCGACCCTGCATCGCTCGAATTTCGCGAACACACGTCAAGCCGTCCATGTTGGGCATTTCGAGATCCATCAGGATCACAGATAAGTTCAACCCACTCTCGATGTAAAAATGCGTCTTCTTCAAAAAGGCCAGTGCTTCGAGGCCGTCGTTGGCCGCGTTGACCTGACACCCCAATTTTTTCAGCTGCTTTACGAGTACTTTTTGGTTGATCAGGTTGTCCTCCACCACGAGGATGTTGATGTGTTCGAGGTCAAACTCTGACAGAGTCGGGCTGGGAACGCCAAAGTCGGAACCAAGAACTTGTGGATGAGGACTGTCCTGGTGACCAGGCGTGACGCACTGGTCCAGGCTTCTATTGATAGGTTTGGCGGGTGGCTGAATGTGAAGAGGTCCAGTTGTGTCCATGGACGAGGGCAACGAGTCGCAACGTCTTGCTTGGACATAAAACACGAATACGCTTCCTTGTCCCGCAGTGGACGCAACTCCAATCTGTCCACCATGAAGTTCTGTCAGTCTCCTGGAGATGAAAAGACCCAGGCCACTCCCTCCATATATCGCGTGGGTTCGTGGCGAAGCTTGCTTAAATCGCTGGAAAAGTATTTGCTGCTCCTCAGGAGACAGACCGCAGCCTGTGTCTTGGACCTTGAAGCAGACGTAAAGCAGCTCTCCCCTTCCCCAGTCTCTAGAGTTTGTGATCTGTGTTCCGGCCGTTTCCGACGACGCAAAGCGGAAACCAGCCACGTAACTCTCGGTGGGGGGGTCGACTGAAGCCGTAGTCGCGATGGTGATGGTTCGATTGGCGGATGGAGTTGTGAACTTAATGGCGTTGGATATCAAATTGATGAGAATCTGCAGAACACGGCCAGGATCGAGCATAACCCAGTCTGTTTTGACCTCACCATGAACTGGATTCGATTCGAGAACGACCCGAAAGTCATTCGCTTGTAATTCAGGCTCGAACATCTTGACAGCTCGTTTCAACACCGCAGCCGGTTGTGCGGCGACTGGTGTTATTACAAGCAAATTTGAATCAAGTTTCGAGATGGTGAGGACGTCATCGACAATCGCCTTTTGATGCTGAACGCAAAGTGAAATAGTTGATGCAGCTTCCAAACAGGACGTCACAACTTCGGTCGGGGGACTGGCCACTTTTTTGTTATACTCGCCAAGAGAGGCTAGGATATCATCGGCACATTGAAGAATGGCGCTCAGGGGGTTTCTCATCTCATGAGATGTGATGTCAATGAACTCGTTTTGTCTTCTCCTCATCTCCTCGGCTTCCTGCAGCCGGCGGTTCTGTAAACCTTGGGCCCATTTCAAGTGCGAGATGTCGGTAATAGAAGCCATGATGGATCGCAGGGAGCCATCACCGTTTAGTTCGACATGGCCTGTAAATAGAGCCCAGTGGTCCATAACTTCTTCCCTTAAGTCAGATTCGGGATGGCGTTTCTTGAGCTGCAGTTCTCCTGACCAGGAAACTTGCTCGTCATGCATTCGGGTCCAGGCGTGCCGGATTACGCCCATGCTGGTCTCAGCGATAAAATCCATCCATGACAATTCATATTGGGACTCTCTCAAATGTCCTGTCATCTCATAAAATTGCTCGTTTGCTTCGAGTAAGACGCCGTCTGGGCTGATCAAAAACATGCCCAGCAGCGACAGCTCTGTCATGCGACGCATACGGCTCGCTTGCAGGTTCAGCTCCTGTTTGAGGTGCTCCTGTTCCAGAGCTGCTGCTTCTGCGGCGTCTCGGCTGCGGTGAACTTCAGATTCGTAGAGTATGACTGAGGCCAACGAGGTAGCCAGTTGTCGATTGAGCATCCGAACAAACGCCTCGTACTCGCTATCATAGATTCTGTGGGGGGCAACACCAAGTACTAAAAAGGCCAACACATTGTCTCCGTTGGTCGGTCGTACTGGGAAGATGATGGCCTGACGACAAGGATCACCAAATCCACGCCACTGGAAGTCCCTCAGCAGGTCCTCGGGGAGCGTGCCGTCCCGGGTATTGAGAACAGTCGGCTCCCTGGTGCGCATAGCTTTTCGGAATGACGGAACAAAACCCTCAAGACTGCGCTTCAGATCGAGCTGGGGAGGGCTTGCAGGGTGGCCGTCTGGTACTCCCAGTGCACCTTCTAAATGGCAACACCTGGGTGACACTGTGCTTCCCGATGACATGGATGTATCGTCGGTATCTTCACTTTCGCCAACAGAATACAGTAGCGCAAAGGGGACATCGTAATGGTTGTCATCAAGGCTTTCCAAAACGCAGGCCCAAAACTTCTTGACCGTCTTGGCTTGAGAAGTTCGCTCGCCCAGCTGGTTCACTGTTTGCATCCTCCGTTGGCCTACAACCTCCTGAGTTGTTTCAAAAGGGGCATTGTAGAACCCCAGAATTCGGGTAGTCCCTCCATACAGTGGAGTGAATGACCAGCTATAAAAGGTCTCCTCGACGATGCCTTTTCGGTTGATAGGCAAGTAGTCGCGATCCTTGCGGACGCTTGTACCAGTCCGAGCACATTCGGCGAAGATAGGACCAGCGTAGTCCCATAGTTCGGCAAAGGGGCCAGAGAATCCCGTGCCCATTAGGGCCGGATGTTTGTTTCCGGCAACTTCTGCAGCATACGCCTCGTTATAGAGCATGGTAAGTTCGCTCCCCCAGAAAAGAGCAGCCGGATGAGGGTTTGACATGCACAGGTTCGCTACCTGGCGAAACTCGGGAGACCAGTCGTCCATCGGGCCTAAGGGGGTCTTGGCCCATTCGACCGAGCGAGCGTATTTCAGATGTGGTGACAGTAATCCCTTGGGTTTGGGCACGGTCCAGTCGGTGACGGCCATTTCAGGTGATGTGAGAAGAATAGACGATGAGTATGATGACAAGCCCGTCTCATCGGAATTGGAGCCCGTCATGGATGGTATGTACGAAGTTAGAGTAGGCTGCGAGATGTCGCTCTGGGTGTTGACGGACCCGATTATTCCACTGTTGGCGGTCACATCCTGCTTAGGACCGTCCAGCGGCTCGTCGGCCATGGGGTTAGTGTCCTGGCACGTTATTGGGGGTGCTAGACTGTCTATATCCTGTTTGCGCCATGCTTGATTGCCACTGACGAGCCTCCATCGATGGCGCACAGTTGAGCCCGTCCAGAGCACGTTGTTGTACAAAAACGCCACGGGAAAGACATCCTTGGACACGTCGTGGGCTGTGACACTCTCAGACCACTCCAAGAACTCTAGGAAGGCTTGTGTTGGATTCCCCGACGGCAGTCCCGCTGCGTCGATCCCAAGAACAGACTCGTAAAGGCGTTCGTGCAGTCGTAGGGCCTCGTTGCAAAACACAGGATGAATAGTCTTGAAGATGGTGTCCCTGGATCCGATAGACTCCACGTCAGGGTCGAGGTCAAGGACGAAGGTCGGTCGAGAGTCAGCGTCTAGGATCTCCCGCAGTGACAGGACGTCGAAATCGGCTTGCGCATCGGGATACGGACCGTGACAACCCATTGAGACTCGTAGAGAGTCGCGGCAGTCGCGACAGCGAGCCACAAAACGGCTCTTCCGTGCGTGCGTGCGGCGCAGTGCAGCCCGGCGCTGATGAAGAGGAATTGAAACTTTGCTGAGTAAAGTTTTATGCCAGCCGTGGCACTCACGCCAGTTTCGATCACGCTTACCGGCGGCAACCATTTCGATCTCGATCTCGATCACGGGCCAACGCCGGTTAAAGTTCATTTCTCGCGATAGTCGATACTAACTACTCCGCGCTCCGTACAAGTGGGCGCAGGCCCGCGTCCGTCTGTGCTACAGCGACGGCCGATTGCTCGCGCCAAAAAAAAAAAAAAAGGTTAATAAAATAGAGACGAGGGCGAGCTCCGATAGCACAAACCACCAAGGTGCTCAAGTGAAAAACGTCATCTGTTGGGCTTTGTGCATGCACATCAATAACATCATCGGTGCATCGATGCTGTACGTAATAAACGTCCGTAATGGTTGGGATGTATTGGCCATTTGAGCTACCTTGGCACGAAAATAAATATTATTTGACATATGGCATATGCAACAAATAGCCTACGATGCCATCCGCAAACCCAGCTCCGCCGCGAGTTAACACAAGTCTAGGCTTTGAGTTGCCTGCAAGCCGCTTGCTTCATATCGTGAACATCAGCTAACCTGCTTCGAAACGACAGGCATCTTCCTCTTCTTAAATATGTCCTCAGTCCAATCTACCAGCGCGTATCCCGTGACGTTAAATGCGAAGCCCCCAGACAAGAATTGATGTGACACCCACACATCCTCTAGCAGTCCATCTTGCTGTCGTGGGAGTCTTCTGAAGAAAACAGCGCCTGTGTGAACTTCATCCGGGCTGGGCGCACATTTCCTCCAGTCGTCAGGCTCTGTATGGCCTCGCCAGCAGGTGACCTCAAAAGAGGGGGCTGTCCTGAAGTAGTTGGCAGGGGCTGAGATATCAAAACCGCCGTTGAAAAAGCCCGAAGATGCGTCCCATGACCAGACGCTATCTATGCTCCAGTTGATGTCTGCTCTGGTTGAATTGGACCTGCCTGCATCTTCAGTCAACTGGCTTTTCGGAAGACCCATGGCTAGGGAAGCAAGGACAACCGGCCCGAGGATACACTTATAAAACATTGCGGATAATAGTATGAGGTCCGTTGGTGTGAGAGGATCTTCATGCCAAGAATGGCATGCGGGTGCAGTGGTACCTTTCTATCTCACCACAAAGGAACATGCCAATTTATGTATTAAGTAGAGACGCAGTCTGAACTTGACGAAATCACTGTCATCTACATGACTTCTCATCACGGTACATTGCCCTGTCACAATACAACAATGGCTTGTAACAAACCGTAACCCTGGCCCGCCCGAAGATGGACCCAATACTAGGGAGACATCAATATTCCCCGCACATCCAGCTCATTTTGTCGCTGATGTCCACTATGACCATTATATCTGCGCAAGAAATATGCATGAATCTTCATGCGGCGGAATGATTACGACCCGGTCATGCTTGTAGAACTATTTGTTCCGGTAGTCCCTGTAAAATCAGGCGGTCATCATTCGACCAAAAGGAAGTATACTACCCTCGGCAAGCAGCCGATAACATGTGAGTAGAAACCTAATACGCGGGCTTCTCGTGGACTAATCATCGCAGTCTGTGAGGAAATAATTATGATGTGAAGCATGTCGAAGTAGGAAATATGTTGTCAGGAAGGACCCATCTCCGCAGCACAACATCGTACGATAGGACTCGTGACATGAGAAATTTCCTCAAGTCAGTAGCTACTAATTAGTAATTTGCTGTGGTAACGTTGTCTGTGCTTCTTGTTCTGTATTCCTAGTAAGTGTGCGGCGGCGGCTTACTCTCCAGTTCCCACGCCTATTACCTCAACCAGATCGCCCGCCGGTTCAGCCTCAGCAGGGCTAATTAATGAAGGGACTTGTTTTTGGAGAGTATAGTCTGAGCTTGATCTTCTTTGTTTCTTATGTATGACATATCGCAGGTATTGTATCCTCGGGTAGAATAATGGCCAGCTTTCAGACCATCCAAACTGAATCCAATGAGAGATCCGGCAAGAATTTAACAGATGTGGTGTATCGCCTCCGAAACATGCTTGAATTTTAAACTCAGTAATTCGTAGGCGAAGTCTCCAAACTGTCCATTATCATGCACCACAGGTATACTGGCTATGACCAGCCTTTCATTATCAACTGCGCCAAATGCACCGGACATCGCTGACCAGAGTGACCTTGGGTTCCCCTCCGTATATAGAGATACATTGCTGGCAGCATGATGTCACCCAGGGTCTCTGCGGGTATTTGATGATGAGCGATGAGGAGTCGGGCTTGGATACTTTAGCCTCGCAATCGTGTTCGCTAGAGCAACACCTGGTCCATGGGTGGATATTCGCATAAGACACTCGCGATATTACATAGATATCTGCGAGCGCTAACAAAAGAGGGCTGAACTCAGGGCAATTTATATTACCATTGATTCTTCTGGAAACCGTTCATGTGCCGTTTCTATGCCTATAAACTCAATGCAGTGACGACTACAGTCAGGACGTGAGCCCACGGTGCCAGCTTCTCTATCAACGTGGCTCTGTCATTCTTCTCGTAGAGTTGCTTCTTGTATCCAAGCGTCTTATTTCACAAAGGAGTTTCATCATTGCTCGTCAAGCAGCTAGTCAAAGCGACCCATGGTTCTTTAAACAGACGTACAAAAAGAAAAGGCTACGATTGCCCATTCTTCCGGTGTTTGCCCAACAGCATGGTTAGTTCTGCTTTCCACCTTCGACATCGATGATTCTCCAAGCTTAGACAATTCGAGCGAGTCAAAAGACGTCTGATGTGAAGTTGTAAAGATCTTGATGATATCTTCGCACTGTCTACGTTCAGTCATAGTCTGCGTGACCTCAAACCTAACTTTCCATGATTGCCTATTAATTCTCAAATCTTCGAACAGACTGATCTCGCTCTCCTTAGTAATCTCTATTACCATAATCTGGCCATAATGGCTTCCGAAAGATAAAAAAACTTGCCAAAGCATTTGGTGAAGCGGCAAACTGCATCGTAAGTCTAAGCCATCGCCCCACCCACTTCTTCCACACATTGTCACCTAGGCTTCTTACGAGGCAGTCTTTCGTCATTAATTTGCTTCATGGGATGCCTATAGGGAGAAGCGGCAGGTTATTTGGCTGGCAGTCGGCCATCTACTAACTTCAATCACAAATTTGTTCTTAATTTTGCCTTGATTTCTCATGCGCCAGCCAATTAAGACTCCGTTTTACGCAACGTAACGACGCAGCATTACCCTGCTTGCGGGATTTATGGTTAGAAAAGGCTATTCAATACTAGTAAGCAGATTCTCTTCCCCTTGTTCTTGCTAGTATGTGTGGCAGGAATATCGGGGAAAGGGCAACATCGTTTAATAGACATAAAGTCTACTAGTATGTCACTACAATTTTACTTGTGTGGTCTCACTTGACTATTACGTGGAAAGAGGGGCTAATGCTTTGACGAAGACAGGTCATGAGATTGACGTGCTTGTACAGTACTACGGCGCTACTACGGCGCTACTCCCGCAAGAACGGTAGGAAGAATATCGGAAGTTATTGTGGATTGGAACGGCAGCGAAGATGGCAGATCTCGACGAGATGATTCGAATTTCCCGAGAAGCTGTTGATGCAACACCTGGTGACCACGACCCCGACAGGGGGAGTGCTTTATGTACTCTTGGATACCAACTCCATGGCAGATACATCAGAACAGGAGCAATGGAAGACCTTGAAATGGCTATCCAGGCTACACAGGAATCTGTTAATGCGTTACCGAAAGGTCATCCAGACCGAGCAAGGCCGCTACATAATCTCGGGGTTCAACTTGACGAAAGATACACCAGAACAGAAGCATTGAAGGATCTCGAAGGGGCAATCCTAGCTACACAGGAATCTATCGATGCGACACCAGAAACTAATCCAATTACTATAAGCAATTTGGGAAATCAATTTTACAACAAATTCCGCAGAACAGGAGCAATGGAAGATCTGCAAGCGAGCCTCCAGGCTACACGAGAATCTATCAGTGCAATTCCAGGAGACCACCCAGACCGAGCAGAATGGCTGGATCATCTTCAACAACGACTTTACCTTAAGTACAAAAAAACAGAAGCGATGGAAGATCTTGAGGAGACTGTCCAGGCCGCAAGAGAATCTGTCGATGCAACAGCAAAAGACCATCCAGCCCGTATTTTGTATCTACGTAATCTCGGAGCTGCACTTGGCAATAAATACTCAAGAACTAAATTAATGAGTGATCTTGAGGAAGCTACTCGGATCACGCAAGAAGTTGTGGATATGACACCAAAAGACTCTCTAGAACGCGCCTCGGTGATATACAATCTAGCAGTTGGATTTGGCAGCAGATACCAGAGAACTGGAGTATTGGGCGATCTTCAAGAGGCTATTTTGCTTGCACGAGAATCTGTAGACGCAACGCCTGAGGGCCATCCAGATCGCGCTTTACGTCTATGTAATCTCGGGGTAAGACTTGGCAATAGATACTCAAGAACTGGGAAAATTGGCGATCTCGAAGAGGCTATTCTGTTTGCACAAGAAGCTCTGGACGCAACGCCAAAGGACTATCCGAACCGTGCCCAGCGGTTAAACAGTCTTAGCAATAGACTTGCCGACCGATTTGAGAGAATTGGAATTATGGAGGATATTGAAGAGGCTATCCGGCTGTTACGAGAGGCTATAGATGCAACGCCAAAAAAACCATCTAAACCGTGCTTCTTTGTTAAAAAATCTAGGAATTGTGCTCAGCCAGAGATGCGCAAGAACTGGAGCAAAATCCGATCTTGAAGAGGCTATTCTTTTCGCCCGAGAGGCTGTGGAAGTAACACCGAAAACTCACCCGAACCGCCACTTGTATCTGAATAATCTCGGAAATATGCTTCATAATAGATACTCGAGAATTGGGATAATAGGCGATCTTGAAGAGGCTATTCAAATCACGCAGGAAGCAGTGAGAGCAACGCCCAAAGGCCATCCAAACCGCCTGTCGCACCTGAACAACCTCGGAGGCAAACTTAGCGACAAATACTTAAGTACTGGAGCAATATGTGATCTTGACGAAGCTATTCGGCTTACACAAGAGGCTGTGGGTGCAACGCCAAATGACCATCCGAACCGCGCTCTATGGTTGAACAATCTTGGCACTAGACTTAACGATAGATACTTGAGGACTGGCTCGATAAGATATCTCGAAGATGCTGTCAGAGTTTTTCAAGAAGCTGCGGCCGCAACGCCGAAACA
Source organism: Conoideocrella luteorostrata (assembly GCA_032433595.1). Lineage (NCBI taxonomy): Eukaryota > Fungi > Ascomycota > Sordariomycetes > Hypocreales > Clavicipitaceae > Conoideocrella > Conoideocrella luteorostrata. The sequence continues at coordinate 94,079 of JASWJB010000026.1, forward strand.
CAGCCCAAACTACGCTTCGGTTTTGCATAATCTCGGAGCTAGACTCGGCGACAGATACTTAAGAATAGGAGCAATAAGCGATCTTGAAGAAGCTATTCAAACTATAAGAGAAGCTATAAAAATAACACCAAAAGATCATCGAGATATGCTTTACAGTTAAATAATCTCGGACTTAGACTTGGCGACAAATACTCAAGAACTCGAGCAGAGTGCGACCTTGAAGAGGCCATTCGGGTTACACAAGAAGCTATAGAAATAACGCCACACGATAATCCAGATCGTATCTTCAGTTAAATAACCTCGGCATTAGACTTGGCGAAAGGTACAAAAGAAGTAGAGCAAAAGGCGATCTTGAGAAGGCTATTCAAGTTACACGAGAAGCGGCGAACGCAACGCTAAAAAGTCATCTACACTATGGCCAAATTTTACGAAACCTTGGACAAAACCTTCTCGAAAAATTCCAAGAAGCCCAATCTACAAACGACCTCGAAGAGGCTATTCAAATTTTACGAGAATCGGTGGACGTAATGCCGATAGACTATCCTAGCCGCGCGTCATCGTTAAACTATCTCGGACTTGCACTTAGTTACAAATACGTAGAAACTGGAAGAATGTGCGACATCCAAGAGGCCATTTCGTGTCTCCAAATATCTTTGCATCAGTCCAGCACAGATAATTTTACCCGGATAGTGGCTGGTCGAATACTCCTCCACGCTTATGTTCGAATTCAAGACTGGCAACAAGCCTACGATGCCTCGTCCACTGCCGTTCACTTCACCTCGAAATTAACAGCACGGTCACTTAATGCTTCTGATAAGCAGCATATGCTTGCCAAAGTGGTTGGGCTTGCTTCCGATGCAGCAGCAGCAGCATTACACGCAGGGAAGGGGCCACTGAATGCGCTCGCTTTGCTCGAAGAAGGTCGTGGTATTTTGGCAACATCTCTTGAAGACATGCGGATAGAAGTTGGTGATCTACAAGATAAGCACCCTGACCTTGCAATGCAGTTTGCCCGTCTTCGGGAGGAATTAGATCAACCCATCAACCGCAATGTCTTCACCGCGGAGGAGACAAGTAACTCTTGGCAGGCTCAGGCAAGCCAGCGGTACAAAAGAGGTACTGAACTAGACGCTCTTATCCTCAAGATCCGCCAACAAAGTGGATTTGAGAACTTCTTGCTGCCCCCTAATGAAGGAGATATGCGAGCTGCGGCAGGATTTGGACCTATTGTGGTAATCAACGTGAGTCCGCTCCGCTGCGATGCTATCATTATCGAGCCCCAACAAATAAGGCTTCTACCTTTGCCTGGCTTGAGTTTCGAAGCCATCGCAGAAAAAGTCAAGGAGAGCAATCTGGGCTGTCCTAGGATTCTCGAATGGCTATGGGATGCATTCGCGAGTGCCATTTTAGATTCATTAGGATTCAAGCAGCCTCCTGGCGACGATGACTGGCCTCATATCTGGTGGATACCAACAGGAGTGCTGACAAAATTCCCTCTTCATGCTGCGGGATATCACAGCACGGGCTCCAAGAAGGCAGTCATGGACAGAGTCATGTCGTCGTATAGTTCATCTATCAAAGCGATCATACATGGCCGTCGACGTAATAATCCGGAAGTCCTATCTACCTCGAGCAAGGGCAAGGCACTTCTTGTCTCGATGCAAAATACGCCCGGATGTGGGCAGCTTCCCTGTGCGGCTGACGAAGTGGCAGTAGTACAGCACCTTTGCGAGTCCATGGGGATCAAAACTATCAAGCCAGAGCCGCGAAAGAGCGAAATAATTCAACACTTACCGGAAAGTAGACTCTTTCATTTTGCTGGCCATGGGTATACGGATCATATTGATCCGTCCGAGAGCCACCTGGCTTTGGCTGACTGGCAGAGCAATCCACTGACAGTCGGTTCACTTCTGGAAATAAACCTTCGCCAACAATCACCATTCCTTGCCTATCTCTCGGCCTGTGGGACGGGCGGGATCCGTGATCAGAAGTTCATGGATGAGAATGTTCATCTAATCAGCGCATGTCAACTAGCTGGCTTTCGGCACGTGATTGGTACTCTGTGGGACGTGAACGATTCGATCTGTGTAGACATGGCAAAAATTACATACGAGGTCATGATGGTTGGAGGGATGAGTGATAAATCTTTATGTTTGGGACTGCACGAAGCGTCGAGAGAACTCCGAAACCGTTGGTTGAATGATGGACCAAGGAGAGACGCCACTCTCTGCGAAAGCAGCGAGGAAATGATCACAGCACGTTGGGCTCCTTACGTTCACTATGGCATCTAAGGTAAAATTTGCTTGGCTGCGGCTCAATCAAAATGGCTCATGATTATTTGGAATGGGCATGTCATTATCATCGAGCTAATACTCGACAGTTTGAATGGGTTGCTGCGCAAATAACAGTCACTCGTTTCGCCAAAAGTCCGACAGAAGCTGCAAAGTGCATGCGGGCGCCGCGAAGCGAAGGCCGATCACCAGAGCAAGGTTCACGAAACGAGGAAGACGAGCTGATCATGGAATTGAAAGAGCGCGAGCAGTCGTGGGCACAATAAACGAGCAGTGTAGCGACGGATTTGCAGGACGCACAAAAGAGGCTCTTCAGGTGCGTTTTTACAAAGTTAATGCGTCGTAAATGCTTTTTTTTGGGGGGGAGGGGGGGACGGAGGGCAGTGCCCTGTTGACGCAATAGACTTATCTTCTCGGCACATGAATTTAGCTGTCTTTGCTCGTTTGGCGAGACTGTAGATTTTGCAACGGAGCTGTAACTAGTGGCCTGTCATTTTCTGTGAGTTGCCGACCTTGTAAACCCGACCTCTGTCCTTGCCATGTCAGGACCGGGATCAGCCATGAGTTCTTTGACAATCCTGTAAGATATGTTCTACTGTGCGCTGCGTCTCGACAAATGAGGCATTGCCAATACCACCACGAGCCTTTGGCAGGTGATGAAGGTGAGACCTACAATTCACGCGCTTAATATTTGCTTGAAACGGTAGTTTCCATGACTGCACTACTGCCTGGGCCTCAGTATCTTTCCCCCCCTGAAAGCTCACAAAGGCGAATGGCCACCAAGTTCCCTTCGTGGGCCTTACTCTGAGCCGCTCCATGCCTCTATGGCTTACCTTTGTAACTCATCCGCTATAATCTACACCTGCCTATTCCATAGTGCTAGCGTAGACAGCTGGATATTCTAATTCCTCGATTAAAATATCTGTGTGTCAGCACACAAGTTCAGTGGAAAGGTGATTTAAGGATGGCATAGAACTTCTGTATCCCCGATGTCACGCGTCGCATGGATGAGATGTTAGGGAACGTGTGCAGGTCGATCCAAAGCGTAATCGCTCGCCGCCGTAGTCGTTCTTCCACGCTGCGGCCGACCGAGGAAGCTGGTCTCATTGGCATCTCGGTGAAAAAATACGCTGTAATTTCCCTCTTCTTGTATCCTTTTTCCAGGTGAAGTCAGAAAGCTTAGTAACCATACGGAGTACGCTGCATTCTATTGCCCAGCTACATTATAAATCACCTCAGCACCCAATTGGCGCGATTGAGGTGCAAAACATCCCACCCAATCCGGAGCTCTCGGCGCAACTTCGCACAATCATTGGCTGTTGTCGCGGCACGATCGCGGAACAGCCCGAAGTTAGGCTGTGGCCGCTGTCGCGCGACACCTCGTGGACGAATGAGTAGAGAGCCCCGCACGGATGGGCCATCCCGACGCAAGAAATTGAAGTTCATCTGAAGTTTGCAGCTTGGGATGGATAGAGGATTGAGCCCACAGTGCCTACATACTGAAATTCTCTATATAGAAATCACCGAGACGCGCCCAGCGGGGAAATAGTAGGCTTGGGTTGTTTCCTCTTCGTTCTATCTAATACGTCACTTCTGCGGGGTCAGCTTCTCGGCTTACCAACCGTGGATTGATGAGCATAAATGCTCGTAGTATTAATAATGCGTTTAGATCCCGAGCCTTCGCCGGTTAGTAGATTAGCAATTCATTGATGACTCGTTACAATTATACATAGCTCAGGACAATCGCAGAGCGCCCTGGTGTTAAATATCAATATAAGATCCCGTACATTCCCAGCATCAGTACCAAATAACTAAAGCCTTCCCAAACTTCACCCCTCTCACAGAACCGTCGTCACAATCTCATAAGAGAATAAAAAAAATTAAAAAAAAAGCCAGTAACAACGACATGGTTTCAAAAGTCTTCGTCGTTGGCCCCGGCTATGTCGGGCGCGAAATCATCGATCTCCTCCGCGCAGACGGCAACTACGAGATCACGACATTAGTGCGCCGCGAAGCTGCAGCCAAGGAGTTCGAGCAAGATGGTTCGAAACACACATCCCATCACTTTGTTTTTGTTAGTGTCCCACGCAATTTTGGCTAAATCTAGTGCAGGTGTCAAAGCCGTGCTTGGTGATCTCGACGACGCGAAGACCATTACGCAACTCTCCTCTCAAAGTGACGTGGTATTCCACACCGCAACAGCAGATCACTTGGTGTCCGCTCAGGCAATCTTGGATGGAATTGAACAGCGCGCAAATCAAGGTACGGCATATTGCAGGGGGCAACCAAAGTCATGCATCAAACAGAAACTGATGAGAATCGTCAGGCAAACGCACCATCTACCTGCACCAGAGCGGAACAAGTGTCCTGAGTGATGCCTCTCCGGGAAACAATATCAACAATGAAGTGTTCTCGGACAAAACGGCCGCGCAGATTGACACGGTGGCGGATAATGCGCCTCACAGGAAAATCGATCTCGGTAAGGCACGCTGCTGGCATATGCTTCCAAGAGATTGGCATTGATTGACTCCGGGTAGCTATTTTACAAGCGAGGAAGAAGCTTGGCGATATGGCCCGGATCTTCATTTGGATGCCACCCATTATCTACGGCAACAACAGCAAATACAAGCGTCTTTCCATTCAAGTACGCAAATCAAAGGATTCGTCAATCGAAAACGTTTTATTAACAAAGTACAGATCCCCGCCTTGACTCGCTTCGCCCTCAAGCACGGCCAGGCTGGGTACCTCCGCTCCGGAAAGGAAGCATGGGGTGTAGTGCACGTCCTAGACCTTGCGAAGGTATATCCTCAATGCCCTCAGGTAGTTCCATCAGTAAATTCGCTGACTTTGTCGTTGTAAGGCATACCTCCAAGTCCTACATTGGCTCGAAAAAGCCCCGGACTCTGATTCTAACCTCCACAATCCCTACTTCTTCTGCGAAAGCGGCGAAACGACCTGGGGCGATATTGCTTCCATGATCGGGAAAGGCCTTCATCGCGCTGGGAGGATTGATAGCTCCGCAACAAAGTTGATTGGTGAGGCTGACTACAAGGACCTTTTTGGTCCGCACACGCTAGACGCTGTGGGTTGTAATAGCAGAAACCGTGCGGATAGGTTGCGTGCAATGGGCTGGAAGCCAGAACAGCTCGGTGTGGAGGAGGCTTTTGACAAGGAGGATTTGCCGGTGATACTGGCGTAAACGGCCGGTTTTCAGGCTTCTGAAATGACTCTTTCCCAGCTTTGGTGTCCTGCTGTTGTAGCCTCGGACTCCCTGGCTATTTAGTCCCCAATATACCGATGCCTCTAACCGCAGGCCTAACAGGACACGCGAGTTCATAAGAGAGAAAATCATTTTAAACTGAATATACCGTGAATATTACTATATACGCCGCAAGATCAACTAATCTGTGTGCCAGTCAAAACGGTCAAGAAGTGCATGCCACACATAGCTATTTAGCCAACTCTGCAATTAATTTTACGCTTAATGACCCAATTTTACCAATGAGACGGGCCAATAGGCTCTGTAACATTAGGGATGAATGTCCTCGTACGAGCCATCTTCTTATAATCGAGGGTGTTCGTGAATACAGTGGTTCCCCACCAGTCGGGGAAGTTCTTGCCACTGAGACCAAGCCCCAGGGCGACAAGAACAACGCAAAGACGGGAGCCGATATCGAGGGCACCAGAAAGGACAAAATTGTACTGGCCTGGGTGAATGGTTAGTATGGAGCGTTTAGAAAGCCATGGGGCGACATGTGAGGGGAACTTACTCCACCAGCCAAAGAAGCGACGTCGGATCCAGCCGTTGAAGATAACACCAACGATGACCCAGGGAAGGAGGTAATAAAGGGTGGCGGGAGGGACGAGACCGCATGCGCTGAAAATTGCAGGCCAGATGATGAATCGAGCAAATGAACGAGGGTATCGTCTAGCAACGAAGTACTGAATGGTCGGGCAGGCAGCGCCAATGAACCAAAACCAGTTGGTCCAAGAGTAGATCCCGCCAGAACCGAAGACACGTGCAGGGCCCTGTGCAACGGACACACACCTGGTTAGTCTATGCTGTTGTTGCTCCAGAATTCCTGTACGAAAGGAAACTTACGATGACACCCCAGATAACACTGGCATTGTAAAAAGTGACGGCATTGGGGCAGATCAACCCTTGTGGCTGGTCTTCTTCGCAGATTTTGTTGATGTTTCCAATCACGAAGTTGTACGTGGCAATCTGGACCAAGGACAACCAGATGACGGCAAAGGCCTGCGCAGCAAACATGCTACGTGGAGGAACTTTCATATAGTGGCCAATCTTCATATCAGAGATGTACGTGAGACCATTAGCACAGGTCATGTAGCCCCAAGACTTGAACAACATCATGGCAACGGGTCGCCCGGGAAGCCTAGGAACCGGATTAGTGCCTATATTTCCGAATCGTACCGCCTTTGGTGATTTGGGCCAGCCAACACCATAGGCATATGGGATACTCACATGTAGCCAAAGATCATCTCAGTAATAACATTCAGACCCGGTTGCTGGTTGGTAATGGCCTGAATCATGCCAATAGGGACGAACAGAACAACAGCAATCAAGATACAAACGATGTACGCCCACCATGGCAGGTGAGTGCTCCAGACTTGCGAGGCAATCATACCGAAGGCAAAGTTGATGGCAAAAATAACCATGAACCACCACTGAGGGGCCTCCTTATACTTGCGCATAAGCTTCATATGAACATCGGGCTCTTCGCTACGAGCACCGAATGCCCGACGCCAAATATCAGGTCCATAGAAGAGACCAACATGGAAAATCGTAGACATGAGGGTAGCAAAGGACATGCCGTAGGAAAGCGAAAAGGTGGCGCCAAGGAGAATAGGAGAGTACTCCTGGTAAGCAGTTTCATTGACGGTGTAGTCCGGTGACAGAATCCTGCTCGTATTGTACTGCTTGGCGAACCGATCCCAGTTCTTGTTGGCACTGAGTGGAAGGTATTTGTACTCAACGGGACCACCATATGCCAGACCAATGGCTCCAACAACGCAGATGAGCAGGCCGAAACCGACATTGAGAATGGCGAAGAGGGGCGTCTGAAGAGGACTTCCAAGCCAAGAAGACACACCAAGCCAGTCAAACGTGATGGGCAAAATGCCGAGACCAGAGGCGTGACCGAACAGCTGGTTCACAACAACGTTGTTTGGGGCAATCCAGCAGACGAAAGTAAAGTACTGAAGGAAGGTCGCAAATACTTCGGGGATCCACTGGTAAACAAAGGTAGCCCCTGCCACGATGATGAAGAATCTATATCTGGAGATTGACCAGCCGTTTGTTGTGGCAGGGTCCGATCCCTGATGTTTGTGCAGAGAGTGCATGATCGTGCAAGTCACCAAGTTGGCGGGCCAGACCATAGACGCAGGCCAAACTAGGAAGCGACGGGCAACACCAGCAAGGCCAAAGCCCATAGCCTGTGTCGAGATGATCAGAAGAATCTGGAAGCCCCAGCCGAAGTGTTGGTTATAGAAGACTTCTTGAGCAAGCAGAATATCGATGGCATAGCTGTACGTGGACCCAGCAGCCGTCATCATGGTGATGATGGTGTGCTCCTTCACATTAAAAGGTCCGGGATTCAGGTTGAATCGCAATCCGAGGATATTGTGCTCCTTGTTCGGAAGAACTTTGGCCAAGCCAACACCAAGACTGTAAATATTTCTTCGATTAGCGCATCGCTGCAACCAACGTAGATGCCCAGCCTGACTAAACCAGTAGGTTTTCATCTGATAGGTGTCGAGTTTCGGGTATGAGCGACTATGATGACTTACGGATAGGCAATCAACTGCACCACAGTAGATGATATATTTGCAGATGAGACGTGCATCGAGAGGAGAACATTGCAAGCAGCAACAATGGTGCAGAGAATAGCTCCCAAAAACCAGGCACGGAGTGTGTCTACGGGTAAATCATCATCATCAGTGGGAGGAACCTGGACGATCTAAGGTTAGTTTCCATATTCCACAATCAAGCTGCGCAGATCGAGGCAGATTGGCCCACTCACCGAGGCGCGGACTTCAGCATACGGCGAGTCGTCCTGGATGAGTGTCTCGTCGACAGCAGCCTGCTTCTCGAGATTCTCGGATCCAAGGGCATCGTCGATAGTGTCGAGCTTCTCGTTGTCGAGGAAGGGATCCCACTTGTGCTGTCGACGGAACGCCTTCAGCTCTTGAGTAGGATCACCCATGACGCCAACAGGAGTCTCCCCAGCTGCCTCGCTGGCATGCGACATCGACCTCTGAGAGAGGCCGAAACGGCTCTTCAAACCCATTGTGGAGAGTGGTTTAGCCAAAACCTAAGCTCTGTCTGAGAATGGGCACAAAAAGGAAGAAGCGTGACTGGCAAGAGTGAAGTTCACCAGCCCAGGATAGAAGATGGCAGGGTAGCGAAAGTGGCCATTGCACTTCTGGAAGGGGGAGTCGTCTATAAATATATACAAATGAACCAGGTAAAAACGACCGACTGTAGATACCCAGACCGTTACGGAGTACCATGCGCGTGGCAACCCTCGTCTTTGGGCATGGCTTCTTGGCAGGTTCCTTTGTGTCCGCCTCCTGGATAGGGGACCATGGGGTTCGAGAACAAGCGGACCATTGCCAGCTATCAATTAGCTCAGAAAGCCTCCTTCTGCACTAACCTGAGATAGGCTTCAAAGATAAGTGATGTTATGCTGTTGCTTTTACTGTCACCTCGTCCCGCCACTCGCAGGATCTTTTGCTCATGTCCCCTCCAAGTGCCCAACTACCCCGGCTCCACTCGTGACCAGGGGGAGGGTTCAAGATTCAAGCGAAGATTGGGTTCAATGGCTCCTGATTTGGATAGCCAGTTGGGCGAGTGGCAGCGTGGCGATCGCCGGGGGCGTTTCTACTCGTAAGTGGTGGTGTGGATGCCGCCACCCCTGTGCTTAGCAGGTTGGCTTGCTGGCTCGCAAGGAATCCCACCAACAATTGGAAGCCATATGGAACCCCAGGACCTCTGTGTGAGCGACATAAGCCGGAGCGTGGGTGGGGCAGCAGGAGGATTGCAAGCAATTGGATGCACGATTTCGATTAGGGTACGGAGTATTACTCCCTAATGGGATTTGTCTTGAAAGAAACGAAGAACAAAGGAACCGAGGGGGTGCTCGACAAAAGATCCCCCTAGTCGAATGCTCGTCTCCCCTCTCTACCCTGCGGCTCTACAGAGTACACAACTTGCGTTTGCATGATTGCGATAAACCTACGGAGTATGTCGCCCGGATATCCACCGTGCCGTCAATATATTTGAGGGGAAGATGTTGGATGCATGTACTCTGTACATGAGACGCATAACGGCGCACACCTTGCCAGTCACGATTTACAAACACATGCGCGCGCTATCTTTCAGCTGCCGCCCACGTATGGTTTGCAGGGCGGAACATCTTCATGGCAACAGATACTAAGAAATAGGGGCATATCCGCGCCACCGTAGGCCTTTGCCCTGAAAACTACGGAGTACTCCGTAGAGCTCATCGGATGCTACGAATGGGAGGGGATGGACGAGGTTGACAGTCCATAGCTGACTGGGACGGCGCCCAATACGGCTGTTCCTCATGATGCACCAGAGCGTGTAATCCGTCAATGAGCCAGCAGTGGCAAGCCCCTCAGACGAACTGTTCGTCGTGGTTGGCTGGCCGGCACTGCATTGCGCTTGAAAATGCCGAACGGAGGGCGGAAGGCATCAATACATGACAATACGGCGTCATGGTTCGTTGGGACTAATGCTGGTCTTATCTACGGAGTACTCCGTACTAGTACTCGTTGGTTACTAGTGACGCGCGAGGGGCCAGAGGTTGACAAATTACTCCGTAATGTAGACATCCACGGCAGAGGCCCATGATGTCTCGTTTAATGTGTCAGGCGCGTGGCTGGCTCTCCGGCTGCTTCTCCGCCCACATCGACGGCTGCTTCCATCTTGGCAGCCCCAAGGATCGCTTGGCGAACACAGTGAATCGCCAAGAAAATTGGCATCCTATAAAGCTGGCCGGGTATAATTTTTCCGTGTAATTCAATGCGAGGCAAAGGCGACGTCAACGCACGCGAGTCCAGCAAACCACCGCCCGTAAATCGAGACCGCCAGCTTTTGTCCTGTCGATTGTTGGGTCTTCCTCGCAAATCGACAGCACCCGTCCAACAGTCAAATGTATGTGCCACCGACTCGACCACCTTCGGATGATAGGTGTTTTACACAAAGGCTGGCACATGAATGGGCTGATAGGCAGATTGAACAACGCCGAGCAGTCCACGGCTGATCCAACCACGAGAGCAAAAGTTCCCCAACTGCTCCTGTTCTCGCTCTAGCGTGCTTTCATCAGTCTCAAGCGCTGATCAGAGAGAGTGGCTTGGCTTCTGATTCGCCCGCGGCATGATCGTGGCACATTTCCAGTGGCGTCGTGCGGGCATCCGTTGTCCTCTCCCCATCCCGAATAGCCGGCTTGGCTGGCCTCAATTAGAAAAAGTTCCTGCCACTTTCCCGCTAATGCTGCCGCGGAACAACACACGGGCAAACGGGCAAATATTTGTGTATAATACGGGGGGAGCGTGACCTGAGTGCGGGAATGCAAGACAGGGCAAGCAAGGAAGGCCGGCGCTGAAGAACGCTCTTTGGGGCACGATTCAACCTCGATTTGGCAGCTGCGAATGATTTGAATTAAATGCAGCAGGATTGGGGCCATGGAGCCAAATACTCGCCGGGGCATTCTTCAGCGTTTCTCCTGTCGAGACCAACAAAACATCAACAGCCAGGAATGGCGCGATTTGTAACCTTGGCAAGTGACGAGTTACCGAGTTACCACCGTTGACGTCCATCGATCGGAACTATCATGCACCAAAACTTTCTTCGTTTGACTTGTTCGAAAGAACACCGCCCGTTCTAGATCATTGCTGAGCCCGCTTTATAAGAAACAGGAACAAAGGCCGATGTTGGTACGATGGTCGCCTGTTCTGGGGTAATCCGCGCCGGAACCCGCTAATCAAGTCATACAGCTTGCACCCAATTCGTGGAGAGCTGGCTAACATTTTTCCTACACGAGGCACTTTTGCATGCTTTCCATCCCATGCCCGGGGTAAACTCTCCTAGTTGGGTGGGGAGCGCGGACCCGACACCCATTTAGCGTACATCGTGCAGGATGGGTTCCCGAGTGTAACATGCCAGCATGCCTTCTATTGACAGATCTTGCCACACCGTAAGATAAAAAATTTAGAACTGGTTCTTGGAAACATCTGCACGTTGCTGCAAAGATTACAGATGCAGACAGTCACGGTGTGGCAGGTGATGACATGGAGATTCAACAGCCCGGGTCGAGAACCTGTATTATCTGTCCGGGTGTCACAATCATTATCCATAGTATATTATTCGTCCAATTAGCTCGAACCAACTTCTGGGCTGTGCGGGCATGGCTGCTTCGATTTTCTAATGGCACAGCTACTTACAGTTGGCAAAGGAGGGAGGAGCCAGATGGTGATGATGAGCCTGAGATAGGGAGGGCGTTGCGGCGGCACCAGAGCCGCCAAGTAAATTCCCTTAATTCTGCATCCCCATGCCACATGCTGACAGAGTTATCACGGAGAGTGTCATGTCCGAGTGTGGGCCGCTCCAGATTTTGGATATTTTGAAAGTTTATGAAATCGAAGGAACCCAGACTTGGGCTAACGATATGCACGACCGTGGGCTCGGCCAACACCTTACCATCAGCCGAGCGTTATATCCGGCCCTCACCGGCTAACGAGACATGAATTGTCCGCCAATAGTGCACGTTGCATTGCATATCCGCGGTCTTGGCAGTACACAAGTTCCTCACACGGCGAGCGACCGCGTCCAACGATGGGGCACAGACATCTTACATGTTCTGGATGTTTCGTAGATTTCATTTGATTGTTGCGGCAGAATTGCTTACAGTATAATTAGTATAGCTGTAGAACACTGTTATGGGGTTTCATTGTCCTTCGGTACTGCTCTCAACTAATGTTTGGCTATATAATCGTCATGCACAGCGATTCATAGCGACAGCCCTGAGGGCGGCATTGCGCTTAGCTTGAGCCGGCCCCAAACTGCGCATGAATAGCTAGCAATTCTGTAATGCAGCGTCGGTAATAAGCAGTCTTTGAGCTATATCGCGGGACACTTTTAACCCGAATGCAGCTGTTGTTGTTAAAAAGGCTAGTTAAATATGTCGAGTCTATGGCTATTCCCTACAGGACCCAAGGCAGTATGATTGATTGTTTGTTCATCACTCAACAACCGTGAAACAAGTTAAATCCGCATCATTGAAACAGGCAGTAAACCTGCGACAATAACCCATTTCAACTATAGGAAACAGAGCAGGGGCCAGAAACCAAAAGCGGCCATCATTTGCGCTATAGCATCCCAGGCTGTTGGGCATGGAAGCTATTCACCTACATTATAAACAGAATAGCTGGTTACGTACAAAGCTATTCAATATTTGTTCTGTGGATTAGTAACTACAGCTACAACAAACGACGTACTCGTGTTTGAATAAATAGGCAAGTTCAAGTCATGATACGATAGTCAATCCTCACTTCTCTTCACACATAGTTTTAGCTGTGGTGAATGTGTTGGATGAGGTGGTCTTTGGGCCTGAAGCAAGGAGGGAAAGGCAAGGTCTCGGCCGGAATGAGGGATATAAACAGGCTTTGGAAGGGTCTGTCTGCCTGAGGGGGACTTCTGCGCCTTTCATCATCTCACATCACCAGCACCACCATCATCAATATACGTGAATTTAATCCCTTCCAGTAGAAGTCAACAGAATGAGTCATGTATTTGAACAGACTGGGCTGCTTATTCCGACTGAGGCTTTGCTCTTGCGCCTTAACCTACGGCTCAGATTCTCATTTGTGTACAATCAATTCAGAGCAACAAAATTCTTCATTTTGAAGAATTCAACTAAGGCGGAACTACTATCCTAGTACTCTATTGCAAGGACCCTTGGAGGTCGATGCAGCAGCCTTCCAATGGCGGCGAGAGGCTCAACGTGTAAAGTGACGATTTGAAGCTTAAACCACGCGACTGTGCCCGTTAGGTTCTTGCCTTTCCTGTCTGTGGTTGGGTCTCACGAAAGATTTTGCCCCCCTATCCCTTTACCCCGGTTATGTTCTTCAAACCACGTCACGGAGCGGCACACGACGCAGTCGGAGAAGGTGGAATAGGGAAAGATTGGAGTGCTAATGTGTTCGAGGCGGAGAAATGATTCTCGCAAAGCTGCCTAGGACTGCCTTATTCGGCCTCGATATTCAGGTAATAGGAGACGACTGTGCAGAGTTTGGCGCGGCCGCTTCGGCTTTCCAGGATTGGGTGGTTCCAGAAGTACTCCACGGCATTCAATGATCAAAAATTATATCATCGTTCTGTCACAGCCGCGCTCACATACATGATGTTTGAGTTTTAAAAGCTTAATGCAAGCTTAACTGTCTCGAAGTGTACTCCGTAATCAGTAGTCATTCCACGATATTTGTCATTGACGACCCGCACACAGTTGCGCAATTGGAGGTCATTCTATGAATTAAATGTATCGCAAGTCAGCTACAGCATCCAAGAATTGCGCGTGGAATCAACATCGATGCACATAGAGACACTAGATAAGCTGCTGTATGTGTGTAACTCGGTAATGTAATTCTGTAAATACCACTCCAGCGCGGCCCTACTACAAGCGCAAGCGCTTTCCCAGAAATAATCCCAAGTATGCGAGAACCCTGTAAATAGTCCCAATAGCAAACAAGATCAATATGTTCCTCCACGTCCAATACAGCCTAAACCCTGTGAGTTCGCTCGCCAAATCGACATCATACAGATACCCAAACGGCGCAACTAGCTGCCCGAAATACAACTCTGCCAGCCAGGTTCCGGGCGAAGCGCGCCACAACCACTCTATCCCCCATTTCTTGACTTGGGACAGCGGCGGCGCCGCACCGGAGAGAATGCCGACAATGAGGCTGATCATGGTGGCAAACAGGGGTGCATCTTCGCGCTTGGTCACCATGCTGATGCAGCTGGCAAGGCCGTATATGCAGTACACGTACATGAGGTTGGCGATGAATGCGAGACCCCATGAGATGATGGGGTTGGACAAGATCATCATGAGCGTCGTAAAGTGCAGGCACGTCAAGATCATGCGAGGTATGACGGCAAGAATCTTGGCCATGAAATACGCGAGTTGAGAGTGGCCGGCTTCAGATTCGCGACGCTGCAGGAGCATCTCTTCCGAGAAGACACGCACGCCCGGAGCTGCGGAAACGAGGCCAATGCCAATAGCCGTGAGCAGGGCCAATTGCGGGACGGAAATCATGTCTGTGGCGATGGAGAGAACGTTGAACGGCTGCTTGTAGAAGCCGATAAACATGACACCCTTTTTGCCGTTCTGGGCGAGTCCGATCAAGAAGCCAGCTAGAGAGGCGAGGCCCATCTCGAACCAAAACATGGACTTTGTGCGGTATTGCTGGACGAAGGAGCGGCGCAGACAGAGCCACAGTTGCCGGATGGGAGTTGCGCCTCTTGTCTTGAGAATCTGGTGGACGGGCTGATCCATTTTCGGAAGCAGGGTGTTTACGAACGATAGCTGGGATGCCCTTGAGGTTTCAGGCGTGTTTTTGCCGGTATTTTCACGGCAGTTGGCCCAGTGGGCAATCAAGCCTTCTTTGGAGATGTCACCACTCCGCTTGTAGGCGCGGCCATTGCCGGTGATGATGTCGGTGACGACGTCTCCAAAATTGCTGTGGGCGGGGATGTTGAAACCGATGTTCTCAAAGAAGCGCCGGACATTCTTTTCGGGCCCTTCGTAGATGATCTGGCCGCTGGCGAGAAGAATCAGATCGTCGAGCATGTCGAAAATTTCCATTCTAGGCTGGTGAATGACAACAATGATGGACATGCCGAGGCGGGCCAACGCCTGCAGTGTCTTCATGATGGAGGAGGCGGCCGTCGCGTCGAGACCGCTGGTCGGCTCATCCAGGAAGATGGCCATTGGCGCGGCGGCCAGCTCCATGCCGATACTCACTCGCTTGCGCTGGCCACCTGAGATGACGGGCTTACCGACGCTTCCAACAAGTGAGTCGCGTACGTGGGAGAGTTCTAGGCAGTCAATGACGGCGTTCACGTGTGCTAGGATCTCGTTCTTCGACCATGTCCGAGGCAAGCGAATCTGAGCCGAATGGAGGATATTCTCGTAGACGGTGAGCTCGGGCAGTACAATGTCGTCCTGGGGCACATAGCCGATAACCTTCTTGTATCTTTTAATCCTGCCGGGCACGTCGTTGATCGTGACCAGGCCTTTTGTTCTTGTAATCTTGCCCATGAGCACGTTGACAAAGGTCGACTTTCCGGCTCCGGAGCCACCCATCACAGCCACAAGAGAGCCTCGCTTAATCGAGCCAGTGACATTTTGAAGAATGGGTCGCGGGGCTCGTCTTGGCTGAAAGCTGAGATTGGTGTACCCAAATGTCAGGCCAAAGTGTTGGGCATCAGCCGCCTTGCGCATCGACTCTACAAATGCCCGAAGCTGCGGCGACAAGCCTTTCTCGCCTTCAACCTGCTCTACACGCGTTCCTTGAACAGTGGCCATGTCCAGAGCGGCTTGAAAGCCATACCACGGGTCAGCGCCTGGAGTATACGTGGCGTTCAGCGCCATTTCCATCTCTTGGTCGTTCTCATCAGCCAGCCCATGGTAGCCGGCGGCGCCCATTGTCATTGTCCTCATCAGTCCCTGGCCAGGCTGACCCGTGCCGAAAGTGCGAGAGCGTTGGCCCTTTTTCTTGAGAAACCTCTTAGCAATTGTGTGCCACACGATGGCAATAACGAGAGCAATATCGACCAAGACGAGGAGGAAAATGGGAATCAGGAACTGGTCAAATTGCGAGCCCTCTGGGCATCTGCTCCCAAAACTGCAGGGAGTCGGCGTGGCAGCTCCGGGCTGGCAGTAGTGGCCGGAAGGACACTTGACGATTCTCTTGCCGCCAGGAGGACAGTAATTGCCCTGCAGACAGACCACCGGCTCGAAGGGGCCCATGCCAATATTAGCGCCTTGAAAATTGCAGACATTTCCCGTCAGTCTTGCTTCCTGGCATTCTGTAATGGGCGGGCAGAACTGTGGCAGGGAATTGATCGTATTATTAGCACCTAGGTGACAGGATGAGAGGGTCAGCATCAGATTGGCAGCATGCGGGTGGGAGAAGAGCACGCGTACACAGAAATCCCAAATTGCAACCATCTTTAGTCCACGACTCGGCTTCTTGGATCTGCAACGGAATCGCACCCGGTCTGTAGCACGGCGCTGCGTCAATCGGCACCTTATTCTCATCCAGTTGCGCAGCGGCTCTGTAGAATGCCGTCGAGAAGGTCGTCTGGTTCTTGCCAGTGCAGGCGCGACTGTAAATATCGAGGTTGGTCTTGGTATCGGCGCCAATCGATACAAACTGGCGACTACTGGAGTCGAAAAACTGTGGTTTGCTAGTATCAGGCGGAGAGGATGCATCAGACACGGAACCATTCACACCACCCGCAGGACGGCCCTGCGGATGAAACCATTTTCCCCCCGTTGTCGTGTAGACGCCTTGCGTGCTATTGCCGAGACACTGCCAGCCTACTGCGTCTCTTCCGGGAGTTGCTTGCAGTGCGCAGATGCACGCCTCGGTGTCCAGAAAACTTGGACCAAATGGGCCTTGGATGGGCAGGAAAGGATCTTGCGGTAGGCTCTTGAGGGAGAACTGCTGAAGTTGTGGTCGCGACGTCATCGTTTCGGTGGATAAATACGAATGGAGCTGTTCGCCGTCGCTTTCGGTCTAACCGCCGTTGAGCGATGCTATTCACAGCATGAGTCCTAACACCAGCATCCAAAGGCGCAAAGCAGCCAAAAGGTAAAGGAGCAGAAAAACATTCAAAATACGGAGCAAAGTCATCAGCGAAAGCGTGGGCTGGGGGTTTCTTTCTGTCATATCACATTTCGCTTCCTCTTCCCACACCGTAACTAACCAACTACCAAGCTGACGCTTGTGCCACGGCAAAGCCTTCCCGGCTTTCGTATACTCCGTAAGCCCTGCGGCAATTCATGGCTGAGCCAAGCCAGGATCGTCCCGCTGAGGGCTGACTGCAGGGTGCGAAAGTGGTAGTTTGCTGCGCAGTGTGCCATCAGGGCAGACCGTATTTGCGTATTTCCACTGAACGGAGTAAGACCGTCTCAATTGTCCCGGTATTGACATTGGCTTGGGCGAACTGTGGATATTCATGGTCTGTGTTTAAGGCTGCCTTGCGGAGCACTCGTGCCATATCGTTCAATAATGCAATAGGTAGCCCCCATTGAGCTGTCCAGGTGCAGGGTTGAGTGGAAATCCCTGAACAACGGTGCGCAAGCGGCCTGAAGCCCCCGCAAGGCGCAGGATGGGATTGTCACGGCTTTTCCCAAACGAGGTAAGACATGGTGGACTCCCATCAGCCGTAATTAGAACAGTGTGGACTCGACAATGTTTGTCCGGAGGCGATGAGATGGCTGCGCCGCAACGAACGCGATAATGCAGAAACGTGGACGGGATCTTGACAGCGGGGGATAGTCATCTTCACGTGTTCAAGGAGCAGAGAATCGGTACTGTTTGTCCAGAGCAGGCAAGCGGAGTTATCAACTCAATCATCCCTCACCATCGCGGTCCACGTACCGAAATATCGTTACCAATTTCGATCAAGTGAGAAAGCTCTAATCTTGCCGACCGCGACGAGAAGTGCGAGACACGCCGTCTCCCAGGTGACTACGATTGGAGGCGCATCGTCCAGTTACGCCCGCCAAGTGCAAAATTATTCGTAGTACTCCGTAGTTAGTGCGCTGTCGTTGAGAAGAGAGAGCCACCTGATTGTAGACGAGGTGTTGAGCAGCATGAGGCACACGCTTTCATTTGAATAACCCGCCGCGTGAATCAACCCGCCGTGTATCCTTGGCTTTATTGAAAGATTATAAGCCTTACTTTTCGCTCGAATAACAAATTAATGCAAGGAAAGGGATTATAGACATTTCCTCACCCCACTTATATCGCAGACAGCTAACTATACTATTGCACATCATAGTAGTGGCTCTGGACAATGGCAGGTTGGTAAAGCTGCATTGCCTACGGAGTACATGCAACACTTCATTGCTTATTAATATATTTCAACCCCTTGTATTACTTTATATCTTTATTCGTATGCAAGACCTACTGCAGACGCTGCACTCCTTAAGACTGCCAGTTCACTCAGCTTACCCTACACTGCCAAATGCCAGATCGACAATTACTGTAAGCAAAAGGGTATTATGCCAAGAAGTTGATGAATATTTCGTAGCTTGGCATAAGCAAAGCAGAATAGCGTAATATGTGACTTGTTACATATCCGAGCATAAGACGGCGTGTTTGATGACACGTTCTTCAACGAGTTGAAAGCGATGGAAACGTGTGAACTACCTCGTACTCGAGCACCAGCGCCTCTTGCGGCCACCTTCTGAGCCACAGTAGAATAATTCCATGAAGGAACCAGCCAGAGATCCCACCATTCCCCCAAGCGTCTCACCGGTTGAGATGCATCCAACAGATATGTCACCATCCGACATTGCAATGGTTCCCATATGATCCATATAAGCGGTCCAGATTTTCATGTATATAGCTCCGCTGGCGGCCCCGGCAGATGACGCAAGCAGAAGCAAGGATATCGCATTGGATGAGACCATGAAAACCGTATTTATTAGCTGCAAGCCCGAAGCGACGGCCGTCAGAAGCAACAGCTGATATACACTCTTCCATCGAAACAGCCACACAGATGACCGCGAGGCCAAGGATCCCAGCTGGAAAGCGAATCCGAATGCAAATTTGAATTGCGTGAAAGTTTCGATTGAGGTCGACCGTGGCTGTAGGCGAGCTGAAGCAGGAAAGACAAAAGACTGAAGGGTGAATGTCAGGGCGATTGGCAAGATGTATTCCGCCATCAGCGGTTTTGCCAACGAAAGACTCCCCTTTATTCCGTCTGCCAGTTTGACCGTCGAAGGGGGTGTCACTTCTTGCGTTGTCAAGGGTATGTTCTCCTCGTCATCGCCAGAACTTGCATTGTATTGCCGCCGCTTTCCGCCGACACGAGGCAGCTGCACGGCCGGCAGGATGTAGAAGTAGGCAAGCAGCATGATTGCAACTAATGGATAGACAATTTGGATTGCGCATCGTAGAAATAGTCGCAACCCAGTTGTTAAGACATACGGCATCATGACGGCCACGAGGCCCCCAATACCGGTTCCAATTCCCCAGCCTGCCAATCCCCAAGGACCGTAATGTCTGGTCTGCGTAACGAACATCACTTCTCCTGCTGCAGCAGTAGCTGATGCTATGGCTGTCGAGAGAATCCGGATTAGTGGCGAAACATTTGGCGGCGCTGCGAGCGTAACCAGAGCTGCCAATAGCCAACATCCTGCGAGGAGGCATGGCCGAGTCCGCCATGCCACATAGTACAAAACATGAGGCAGTAACAGCTTGATGGCCAGGGCAGGTAAACCCTCGATTATGATAACTATTGGTCTGGAGTAAGGAATGATGAGGTAGTTGGTGGAGAAGACGGTGGGGGCCAAGACGGCGTTGATGCAGCCTAGTAAGGGAGAGGTCAGCAAAGCCGCAAATTATGTGTTGCTCGAGATCAAGATATGTGATGTCGTCGACACGTCCACACTTTCACGGGGGCACTACAATATTTCGTGTGCAAAGACTTGACGAAGGAGGGTTGGACAACACGTACCCAGCAGAGCGAAGCCAACCAGACTACGCACATTTGGGCTCATGGGGCCTATTATGGGCCGACGAAACGAAGCTGCAGCCGCCGGCATCGTGATAGTTAATGCAAGACAGAATGAAGAAAACAACACTTCAAGAATGCCTTTGAACTAAAGCGACCGATATAGTTGGGTTTCGCACGAGCTAGAGGAGGTGATAGTATAGACTGTAACCCGAGCACCTCATTCACATCAAACACTTAGCCGCACATTGCCCACCGCCTGTTGACGCCGCGCCCAAGTCGGCCAGTCCAAACGATACAGACTTGGATGCCGAGGGTTTTGGGTCAAATGCATGGACAGAGCAATTATGTAAGTGCATGTACATGCATATATAATGACGCTAAGTGCGGCAATGCTGCCGGTCGGTAGTACGAGATCAGATCAGATCCACCGCGAAGCAGTATTGACCAACGTGCCAAGTTGATATGTCCACCGACGTCTTCAGAGTGCGGCAGATTTATGTACAAACACGATAGTTGTCAAGGGTTTTGGCAGCAGCGTCAGCCGTGTGTAGAGGCTGGGTTCATTCATGAGATTCACGACTCGGCGTGGTCTCATATAAGTGGGAATAAATAGTCCGGGCCTGATCCTTGGAAGGTGGATGGCATTCTATGGGTTTGGACAATCCCCCACATTGAATACTCGAATCTTCGCTTGTTGGTTGAGCTGTGGAAGAACAGGTGCAGTGGGATGCGTGTGAGGATGATGCATATTGACATCAGCCGGCAGACTAAATATTGTACGGACGAGTATTGTGCTTTACATGTGCATGTGAGCAAGCTTTCCATTCACGTTCGAGTAAAGAAAACTCCAGCGTCACGGAGTACGCGATGCTTCACAAATGATTTAGGTGGTAAAGTTCTCACGGGTTAACGTTAGTTGCTGCTACCAAATTAAGGCTAAAAATAATAGGCTTTATGTGATACAGCTCTGTTGTGCGTGCAAAGTGTAGGTAGTCTCGTCGCGATAGTGGATTTGTTGCATTGACGACACTTTCCGGAGGATTGTGTCGCATTGCAGGATCGTACTATCCTTGCATGAGTCGAAAGCCTCTGAAAGCGGATCTGATTTTGGACGCCCAAATCCCCCGGCCTCTCATCGTTCTTCTTTTGCAAAGAAAGGCCTGCTGCTGGGTTGAGCCGCTGGGTCTATTGCAGCATGGAGTATTCCGTAGTCCGTACAAGCATTTTAACAACTCGTCGCCGCGGGATTTTCACATGCTTTCCACGTCCTAAATATCATTGTTGGGACATTGGCACTGGAATTGAAATGTCACGATTTGAGCTAAGCTCCCCCCTGACCCTGTGCCGGCCGAACATCCTAAGCACCGCTCGCCGCTATCCGCATCGATCCAATCAGGCAGGGCCCAGGCAGGTGTAGCCCCTCAGCCGCGTAGCTGGCCAGTTGCGTTCGCACGTGGGGCTGCAAACAGCCAAGCAATTCGCTATCGGCAGAATGGCGCACCCTGATTGGACAATGTGCCTCACGAAATTGAACAACACTTTTCGGAGCCCACCTGGAACCCCCATGCCAACTTTCAAGCGGCCCGACGAGGGTTGTCTGAGTAGCTAAGGATTTTCTGGATGAATTGTGTTGTGTGAAATAGTAACTAATGATAAAAATTTGTGGGACGGACGTACGGACGAGACGACGAGCTTATTGCCTTGCATTGATACGGAGCACAACAGCCTCGCAGTAGCCTCAAATTGCAATGACGTCTTGCTAACTCTGTGTGGATGGATCAGTTTCACGTTCCACCGACTACGAAAACCAAGCAAATAGCCAATACGTTCCAGCAACTATTGTTGGGATGAGGGTCTGCCGTACCGAGTCCAATGGGCCGTTCATCGGCATGGAGACTTGTCCTGTCAATAGCGTTGCAATACAAACTACAATGGCGTGGATAGCCGCCAGCCAAGACACGAGCAAGCATGTGGTGTAACCAATTCGTTCAGTGGCTTCCTGGGGGCGTCAATGAGATCCATCCAGTCGGCGACTCGCGCGGGGGCGCGTGCACACACCCACAGGCCACAGGACCACAGGGCATCGTGGGCATCGTGGGCATCGAAAACGTTGAAGTCGTTGTTTGAGTCCGGTGTGCTGGCGCTGCTCCAACTCTAATCATCGTCCGACGAACAAGTGCTACCGACTGCACTGCTGGTCCACCGTGGCGCCGGCACGCAAAGTTGAAGCTAATCTGCCGCGCGTCGGGACCTTCCTGGGGACACTGGATAGCGATTATGGGTCCTCACCACTTCGTGCCACCAGGATATGAGGCCGGTTGACTTACACATACTCCGTGCATGTCGGCAATGTGTGTACATTTGCTTCGGGCTGTTTGGGGAGATAGCCGGCTTGTCTTCAACGCTCTCTTTTTTTGTTCTCTCCTTACTCTTGGACCACTCTCCTTTCTTTCCCACGCTTGACTCTCTGTTCCTGACTGCTTGCCGTCCCTTTTCTGTTGCCCATCATTTGGCCCAGCCAACGCAGCAACTTGCGCAAGTGGATTGAGGCGGCTCCTTATCTATTGTATGTCCAGCCTTGGCCTGCCTCGGCGCTAGCCTATTAAACCCTCGGTTCGGGCAAAGATGCGATTCACTTTGGGCAGATCCTCGAGAGGATATCGCCCGCTTCCGCAGTATGAGGGCCACACTCCGTCTTCCGATGGGATCTCAAGTTTCCGGCGCTTCAAACAGGGCGGGAGGGCCAAGCTGATTATTGGTGGCACTGTGCTGCTTCTCGCAGCTGGTTTGGCAATCCACTACGTTGCTGTACGTCTTTGACCTCAAACAGCCTGATGAGTGATGCTTCCATTGTGTTGTGAATCATTTTGCTAACGCGCAAAACTCTCTCTTCTAGCCGGCGTTGGACTCATTTGGATATGTGACAGACGATGGTCCATCGCCCGATAAGGTCCTAACTACACAGCAGATGCTGGCTCTCCAAACGGGCAACCACTCCGTCTCGGTCGGCGGCGACCGTCGCCTTCGAGTGTTCATGCCGGCTGACTCTCCTCACATCAACCTGTGCAAGTCTGTCATGTCGGCTGTGGCTCTTGGGTATCCCGCGCCAGTCTTGCTGAACTGGGGCAGCGAATTCAACCGCCCGGAATGGCACCTGGCGGGCAGCCACATCGCCAAGCTCGAGAGTCTGCTTTCCGTCATTGGGGACCTCCTCGCCCGCGCCGAAGGCGAGGACAGCGACGCCCACGAAGATGATCTGGCCGTTCTTGTCGACGCCTACGACACTTGGTTCCAGCTGCCCCCGTCGGTGCTTATCCAGCGCTACCACCAGCTCAACCGCGAGGCAGACGAGAGAGTGCGACGCCAATGGCAGGATGCGCAGGGGCTCGCAGTGGATTTCCCCATCCAGCCGCCCAGACAGTCCATCGTTGTGACTGCAGCCAAGGACTGCCATCCCCGGAGCGATTCTGGCTCCGACCCTCACTACTCCCACTGGCCACAGTCGCCCATGCCGTCCGACATGTACGGCAAGGGCACCGACAAAACCCTGACTGCGCCTTTTAACCCAGCTCGGAAATACAAGAATGTTCGGCCGCGATGTATGAACAGCGGCATGGTCATGGGCACCATGGGCTCTCTCCGAGACGCGCTGCTCCGTGCCAAGGAAAAGGTCGAAACTGTGGCTCACATGGGCAGACAGCTGTGGAGCGATCAGGCGCTCTTTGGCGAAGTACTGGGCGACCAGGAGATGTGGCGAGAATGGATGCGCGAGCTCGGCGCTACCTGGAACGGCACGGCATCCGAAAACTACTTATCGAAACTTCCTCGAGATGTGCGCCAAATCGCCGAAGCATCAATAAAGGGCCAACGGTTCGAGTACGGCATCGGCCTCGACTATAGCTACAGCACTATTCCTCCGACGTGCTCCGCCGAAGAGGACGGCGCCTTTGTGAAGCTCGACGACAGAGAGGCGCTAAATAAAGCGTCCGTCAAGGCGGGGGTGCCCAACGGTGAAGTTCGCGTAAAAGGTGTCCTGGCTGAACTGTACGAGCAGAAAGTTGGTTCTAAGCAGTTAGACAATGTCAAATGGGGCAATGTGCCTCTATACACGAACTTCTACTTTGGCAACACCCCCGTGGGCATCCATCACAACGCTTACGTTAATGGTCTCAAATCGACGCGGCTCAAAGAGTGGTGGAGCAAGATGTGGTTTGCTCCGCAGCTGCGAAACCTCGTCGCTCACGCACTTCTGCCTGTCAGTCCGCGAAGCAGTATTCGACCGCTCGCAAGGATACCGGTCGGCGGCCCGGAGCGAGGCGAAGTAATCAAGTACTGGGCACCCAAGTCGGACCTTCGAAACAGAATGGTCAAGGTCTTCCGGCCGTCGTCTATCGAGGACATGTCGGGGGGTTCGTATACCCCCATCGAATGGGAAGGCATCTGCAAAAGCAGCGGCAAGAAGCCATGGCATGAGGAGGTGTTTGGCGACACCAAGGGGCCATGGCAGATGTGAGGAGGACAAGGCAGCATTGAGTGATGTGTGATAAATGGGAAATGGCACTACATTTTCTGGAGCAGCCATGTGCTATTTGGTTTATCGGCGTTTTAACAGCAGCGACTAGCATTTATACCCCCTTTCTGGCCCCTCACGGCTTTGCGAGTTTCCTATGTAAGTAGTTAATTTAGCATTTAGATCTGGATCTATGGGGTATGTGGCCCTCTTCCCAGGTTCTCAGGCCACGGCGTTTGCGGTTTGATTGGCGAGATGAACGAGGATGCTGCATCAACTGTGGTGGATGCCAGATTAAGAAATGAATAATCATTGCTCATCATGACAAAGTGTTGTGCCAACTGCGAATGTGCGTACGAAGTATACGGTGTTTGACTCACAGAACCCTGCAGATCGAAACCACCCCGTCCAAAGCTGCGCAATTACTGGTTCTGGAATGGCGCAACTCGGCATCCACTCCGATATAGCATATAGTTAGCAAACTACTCCGTACTCCAGATAAGTATTTACTAACTTCGCCATCTTCGCCATCTTATACAGAAACCCATCCATCCACCACCCTATTACCAAATGACTTGCACACCATGGCAACTCCGCAAGACCACTTACCCCCTCCTATCCCGTCTTCCACCATCACCAGCCTAGTCACTTCTCTCTCCTTCCCGGCTCCCTCAACCATCACCACCCTCCCAGCATCAGCCTCCTTCCACTCCATCTACCTCCTCCACTACCCAGCATCACATCGTTCCATCCTCCAAACACCGCATCCCGTTCGCCCCGTCCATGCCAATCCCGATGACTCCATCACCCTCATCCTCCGCATATCCGGCAACCACATCGCCCGCACAAAAACCGCCAATGAAGTCGGCATCATGACCTGGCTCAGACAGCATACAGGCATCCCTGTCCCGGCTATCCTGCGATATGACACCTCCCAGAACAACATCCTACAGCGGGAATATACTCTACTAGAGAAGATCCCCGGCCGGAGCGTCGACACCATCTACAAAACCTTGAATGAGGAGACCAAAGGACTGCTAGTACAGCAGCTGACAGACATACTGGTCGAGTTGAACAGCCACTCATGGAACCACATTGGCGGATTGCAACTCATAGACGAGGAGATTGTCCCTGGGCCGGTTCTTGAAGACACCTTCTGGCTTGTTCCTGACATACAAACGTATTGGACGTCCGAATCTGTGGATTCCCTAAACCCCGCTGGGCCGTACTCATCTCACGGAGACTACCTAGCCGGCTACCTGACGTGCTTTATCCACGCCATCAACAACCATGAATCACTCTCTTGGATCCAACACATAACCCCACGCCTCGTGGCCCTAATATCCAACCTCCCCACCATGGATCTCTCTACGAAGCTAATCCTCGCACACAAGGACCTCCATTTCGCGAACGTAATGGCCACGGATGACGGCGACATAACCGGCATTTTGGACTGGGAGTTTGCAGGCGTAGTCCCGGCGTTGAGATGGGATCCTGTACGAGCATTTCTCTGGAGCGGGGAGTACACGGATGACGCACATGCTGAGAAGAACCGCTTGAGGAGGACGTTTGAGGCAGAACTACGTGAAAGGGGCGTGGAGATGTGGTGGGACGGGGCTAGTGATGCTGTTGAGGCTGTTTGGGAGGTTGTACGCTTCATGAGGGCGATCGTGGAGGTTTGTCCAAAGGGCCAAAAGAAAGATGCGGCTGTGGGGTGGGCAAATTCTGCAAAGCAGGCTTTGTCCAAGCTGGGTGTATGATTGGTTGATGTTAAGACATTTCACTTCACAATATTGATCCTTCTCCTCTCCTTGGCGAGCAAACGAAGACAGGTGAGAGACTTGGGAGTGTAAAAATTATCATTGACTGTGTTCCAAGAGATAGCCTGCTCTTGGCTTGGTGCTACTAACAGTGACTAAATGGCAGTTCGTTTACAAATTTGCGTCATCATCATTGCCAGTGGGGGGGTATTTTTGGGCAAAAACATAACCAAAACACGAAAAGAACCCGAAGAAATCCACCGATCCTATTCCCAAATCATGCATACTGTCGTTTCCGTACGAAAGAAATGTCATCAAACCCAAACCCGTAAAGGAACGTTGTCATCATGAAAACCCTCACGACGATTCTTCAGCCATCCTCACAATCTCGCAGAGGCTTCTCATAAAGAGCATATCAGCGTCTTCGGCTTCCATATCAACCATTCTCTCTTCTCCTGTGCCGCTTTCAGCCATCAGCTTCGCTGTGGCGATGAGCCTTGAGACGCATCGCAACAGACCGCTTTGTATAACTCGCAAAGCATTATCTTGTGCAGTTGGGGCGGCATCACGGTTCGTGACCATGCCTTCCCTTGTCCAGTCGGCTAGAGGAGAGCTCACCCTTTTAGAGTACCGGCCTGCCATGTGTGTACCGACCGCAAGCCCAAGTAAAGACGCAGCTTTCTTGGGGATGTCATCCTGTTGAGACGGATCCCCCGTGCTCATGGTGTTAGTTCGGCCATGACTAGCGAGCGGCCGGGGGTTCCGTGCCACGAGCGCAGAGACGTAGTTATATGCTACTATGTGAGCGTACAACGCATCGCATATGTAGTCAGAGCAGCACCCAAAGACATTCTTAATTGGTAGCCATAGTTTTGGGTCGACAGTTTCTGCTGGGGAATTCGAGCCAACACTAATTCCATGGCGCGAGCCAAGGCCCCGGGATGGTATCTTTACATCTGACAATTGAGACCCCCGTGTATAAGTCACAACTTTGCGCCATAGAGACTTTCGTGGCGAGTGCGGTGACATATTCCTATTCATGATGCTAAGGGAGTCCATGCTAGGCTGTCGGACCTTCTTAGCGTAGCTCCTAATGGTTTCTACTGTTAGGCTGGAAGTAAGAAGCATCGTTTCCGGGAAGCACGCTACTGATACTCGCAACGTCTCCACGGCCTCTGGCGGCAACGGTACGGCCTTCGCATTGTCCTCGTTCTGGAAGGCCCACGGATATGGTTGTAGACTGCTATTCAGCCAAGATTGCACACTTCGCAGAGGTTGTGGCGGTGTTGGAGGTCTGACGAACACAGTATTGGGCTTTTCTGCCGGCAGCTGCTGCCCAGGTGGGTGAATAGCTTCACAATCTGATCCCGGAAAATCATCACTAACTGGAGACGATTCACGCATCAAACTAGGCTCAAGAGCCATATTGCGTGCGCGGGCACTGGCAAAGGCATTGATAGTGGTATTGATGCGTAGCGACTGTGTTCTTTCCGGTTTGTTGGGTTTGCGGTGATGCGATGTACCAAAAGTCTGTGATAAGGTGTTCCTGGTTGAACCTATCGACGCCAGTTGCCTTGTCCCAGTGAAGCTACTGGATCTCAGTGGAAGATCTGGAGACAGTCCTGATAGTTGGCCACGAGAAGTGATAGGAGAGCCTCCACCAACAGAACGTGATTTTCGGTGCACAGCATGTGATGGATGAGTCCAGATAGTAGGAATATCAGCCCTAGGCATTACTGACGAGATTGGTGATCCCAATTCTGAGCTAGGTGGCGTTGGCGGCCTAGGGGAAAGTGATCCGATGTTAACTTCCTCCACAGGGTCATGATCTTGGTCTTCTCTATCAGAATCGCCGTCGATCCAGCTACATTCGTAAGGACCTTCGGGTGACGGAGAACTTTTTGGTCTCCATCCCACTGACGCTACCGAGGTGTCAGTAGTGACCACGGAGCCTCGATGGCGGAATGAGGGTGGCTCAGCTCCATCAGAGCTATAATGACTCGTAGTGGATGCAGATTCAGAAATATGACCCTCGATTGCCCGGCTCCCTTGCCCCATAAATGAGACCATGGAGTCCCGTTCTTCGATTGGACCGAGCGACTGGACTCTAGCAGAGGCAGCATGATATGGTGAGTATAATGACATCCTGCCGGCTCGAATTCGAGTTTTGTCTTCTGACGGAATGCTATCTGTCGGAATCCCCGCTGTCATCTTCTTGGCAGCAAATATAGCTGCTGATATCTCCAAGTCTCTTGCTAGTAGTTCGGGCAAGTAGTCGTCCACACGCTCCGCCATGCCCTCGTCTGCCGGTGCAGACTGGTTGCTGGTCCAGGAGCTCGATGAATTTGGTGAAAGTGCGAGTGGCATGAGACCTTTCATGCTTGATACTGATCGTCTTCTCCGGATCGATGGCGACGACCTCGTTGATGATGAATCACTGCGGACGCTCAATGTCTTTGGGTGGTCACTGTCGATAGGGATTATTCTCAGCCCAGCCAGGGAAGTAGACTCTGCTTCCGGACTAGATGAGCTCATATATATGAGCCAAATCTGGGTAACAGCCCAGACCACCGGTGATGAGGAGGCGTTGTATTGTTATATCGATCAAACGTAATGCAGGTAGGGGCGGAGGCTGACGACCATGCACAGACCAATGACAACCGAATGTGAAAAAATTAAAAAACTGAAGACAGAGACAGTGTGAAACCAAAGCAAAGGATGAATTCTGCCCTGCGTTACCCTTGCCTTGATGGTGCTTTTTGGATGTCGCAGAAATGAGCCACTTGACCAAGACAGCGAGACAAGTAGCCACAATAATCAAAAGACTGTCGCACGAGTTTCGCAGAGAGTTTCGATGGTGAGGGGCCTGGAGGACATTATAGCAGTGCCGATTTGTTCAAGTTGGGCAAAAGACGCACATGAAGGGACGTTCTTGATGCCCGGCGTACTAAAGTACGAATAAGGAAAACTACGACAGTGCGTGAGGCTGCAAAAGTAAAGTTGCACCACCTTGCCATGAGGTGGCGCTAGATCACCATCCTAACCATGCAGATGATATGTCTAATAGACCAGACCGTCGCAGAATGCTTTTGCAAGAAAGAAAGAAAAACCCGCTAGTGTTCGGCGGCTTGATAATGTAGTGTCAAGTTCACAGCGTTGCATCTGCAGGTTCCCGCACGTTGTGCAGCTGGGAATGTGACCCAACTCACCAGGAGAAGACCGATTGTGATTACCAGCAGGCCTATTTCGAGGTTCCAGGAATCACCACCAGATTGTAAGCCTGGCGTCCATTCATGCACGTCACTGAACAGGGCAATTTTAGACGGGGATTATTGAGAACCTGCACAGTTGGTTGCGGGCTTTTGCAATGGTGAGCCTGAAAGTGACGATACGCTCCACCAATACGGAGTGTTGACATCCTGGTTGACATGATAACGCCACATCGTAGACCGACCCCACTCAATATATCAGAAAAGTGTTGACAATCAGAAAGGTCGCAGACACACTGCGCATGGGTTCCGGGTTGTTTTCTCGAGTTCAACCATCTCGAACAATGGCAAGGTGATAGCGCCAGTCACAGGGCTGCCATGTGGCACTTGCGGTTTCAAAAAGTCAAGAGAATTTATCCTACACTAGGCGAAGCAACCCATACTCTGTGGAAAGAAACTGTGGTTTTTTGAGATGGGTGGTGGATTCGTTGTAAAGACAGTCCTTTACTAGGGGACAACAATAGCCGGGGTCCATTTCCTAGCTTTGAAAGCTATTACTGTAGCAGTGTTGCATCGAATCAAGGGTGGTGGATTTGGGTACAGAGACGGACTTTGAAGGGCGATTCATCGAGCCAGACAGAGTCCGTTTCAAAAACGCGTGCGAGTGACCCGTCAAGGTTTTGATATCACAGTCCGATGCTGCATACGGACGGCTGAGAATGTTGTAGCACAACACATGCGGTCGATACGGTGAATACCCCGTAACTGTTGCCTTAGCCCATCCAAAATGTGGCGACAGAGATGGAGCTGACGCAAGGCGGGACGAGGTGGACCTCACATCCAACGCAAGGGAGATGTGTTAGCTAAGGACCTAGAGACAGACTCATACTCGATCAGGTAGAAAAAGTAATATTTTACTATAATTGTGGCGTCAAGAGATGGTGTGGGGGCGACAACTTGCTTGGATAGTTGGGCAGGCCAACGAGTGAGGAGAGGACCGTACTTGTTACTTGTCACTTGCAGAGGCGTTTTAGCTCCGGGCGTGTGGTCTGGTCTTGGCAGAAGCAACAATCGCAAGCCAACAAGCCACAACTTCATGCCCAGTTGACCACTGCGGATCCCAGGAAAAGCACCGTAGATGCAGGGTGAATCTAGATGTCACGGGCAGTGATGCGGGGCAGGTCGTGCTGCCATCTGGTGTCTATGGTAGTTTCGGATGGCTGGTCTAGCTGGAAGGAAGGAAGTCTGGGGACGCGCCTGCCGCCAGTTGGGCAGTGAATAGCGGCAGGTGTCCTATCGAGCCCGCGCTTGCCATGGCCTCCGTCCTCCATGCTCCCCCTTCTAGTACCCCGCACCTAGCAGTATCACTCACTGAACGATGTTGGACGGAACAGGATCTACTCCGACAATATATCTGAATCCAACGAGCAAACATGCAACCTGCAATGTTGGCTCGGTCCGAGGAACGGACGTTGCGAACAGTACATCCTGTGACCCAATCACCACTCGGCGAATTAACGGATTCTGTTTCTGCCTATTTTCCCGTCCGGTTCGGTAAATTTCCGCGCCAAGGGTCGCATACGGAACCACGCAAACATTCGACAAGCAAAGTCTTCCTAAAGAAAGGGGAAGAATAAAAGAAAAAAAAAAAAGAGATGCAATGATGTGCTGTTGCCTGTAAAGTGTTGGAAAACATGAATGCCGAGACGAAATAAGCAACCACAGTGGCGGACAGTGTAGATGTCGAGAATTGTACAGAAAGGAACGTACTTGTCCCGAGCATTGGTTGCATTGTACAAAGTAACTCGCAATATTGTACGGAGCACACAGTACTGTGTCCAGCTTGGGTCTGGTTGTGCTTGTTGTTTACGATTCAATTGTTGATCCACCAACTGATAGCTCTTGTGGGGCTTGGCAAGACAGAGACTTGCATGGATAGCTGCAATTTTCTTTCTTCTGATGAGGCTAAGAGCACTCATCATAAACCAGCAAAGCAATTGCAAGCACACCACCAATCTTTGCAGGCGGATGCCATTGGTGTTTGGGACATCTACCCACACATCAAAAGAATTGACGGCACCGTATTTGCCCTCCTTTTCATTAGTTTGTTTTGTTTCAAGTCCACCACCATTGACCGGCCTAGCCGTCCCGTTCTACGACTACTGCAGACTCTGCGGTCGTCACAGCCTAAACGCAGCACCACACCGTTTCCTGACAGAAGCAAAGCCATCGGCCAATTCATCATGTTGTCCGAAGAAGTATTCTCTTCCATTTCTGGACCTCCCATCGCTGCAAACACGGCAGTTTCCAAAGACGTCGGCATCTATCGCCACTCATGGACCCCATCATGGGCAGTCAGGTCGACTTTCAAGAAGAGCTCCGTGCCACCTCACTGTTTGGCTGTTAGTGATACGCACATCTTTGCCGCCCAGGACCAAAAGGCCCATGTTCACGTTTATTCTCGTTTGCGCGGCAACCAAGAGGCACTGGTTGCTTTTCCTGAACGAATTCGTAGCCTAACACTTGCCGGCGATGTTCTGATCTTGGGCACGGCTGAAGGCCGTCTTATTCTTTGGGAGGTGAGTGCAAACTCCAATATTTCTCTGCTGTGAAACTCTGACGTTATACAATCAATATTCCTAACTTGTAAGGGTAGATTTGCACAGGCAGACAAGTAACCACCCCCCCCTGCCACGTTCAGGCCGTTACTTGTTTGGCGGTCACCTCCTATCACCTGCTTTCAGCGTCTGAGGACTCCAACATTCATGTTTGGTCTCTTGCACGACTTGTCGAATTTGGCGCGGAGGCAGGACAAGAGCCTGACCTGACGTTGTCCAATCATCGAGGTGCTATCACTGATCTTGTCGTTGGCCCAAGTACCAATCCAGAAACAAGTCTCTGTGTCTCAACCAGCTCGGACAAGACTTGCATTTTGTGGAATTATCATTCAGGCCAGGTGCTACGGACTCTTCTCTTCCCATCGGTGCCTCTTTGTGCATCACTTGACGCTTCCGCTCGTGCTCTTTTCGCCTGTGCCGAAGACGGAGGGCTGTATCTTGTAGAACTGTTCGGTGATAAGCCCATACTTGGCTCTCGAAGTGCAGAGCTTGCTTCAATTGTTGTTCAAGTGAATGCGCCGTTAGGAGTGGCTGATGCTGAGAATGGCCCTGCTACCTGCTTATCACTGAGCTATGACGGCACGTCGGTCTTGACTGGGCATACGAAGGGCAGGATTCTTCGCTGGAACCTTCTTGATAACTCCCACCCAGCAGAACTGGGAAACCTCAATGCATCGGTCACAAACATGATATCAGTTCCACAGCTATCATCGGATAAACCGTGCAAAGTCGTCAATGTAGTGAAACCGAATCAAAGCCAACGGCAGTATTCAATTACGACCCAGCTAGAGGGCGATATACAAGAAGGCACTAGATTCTGTCACAGCCTCCAGGCGACGGGGCTATCTGTTGATTGCTATGAGAATGCCACATCTTCATTTTTCGCTACTCACCCTGACAGTAAAGATGAGTCTAGTTTAAGGAAAGAAAATGAGGAGCTGACAGCCATCATCGAAGAACAGAAGGAGCTTCAAAAAGCCACACTTCAAGTTCACGATTCAGGCAAAAAATCATGAAATGGAGGCTACCTACAATGGGAATGTAATCTCCATCAACCTCGACTTATCCACCTGTCTTTCACAGCGGGTACATCGCCGACAAGAGATACCACGCACACCATGACGTTTATGCTAAAGGGAACACCCGAATGGAACATTCAACCGGCGCTTCCCTGAGATGATGAAGCTGGTTGATACGAGATGAACTGCAGGGTTGATACAGCATGCATTCCACCCCCTGCGCCACATGCATCGTGCGAAAGATATCACACCGGGGCATGACCGCTTCTATAAATATGTTGCGGCATTGAAAAATGATGCCATACACCGTGATCTTGCATTCAAGGAAACTAGATAGAGACACACCTTAGCCGGATGATTAGGAAAGTCATGGATAAGACCGGCATGATATCAGAGTATTGCAGCTGGGGCCTCTCAAAGCTCCTTGCATCGTTCAATTCACCTATCCGCTCTCCTGGGTGACTATATAATATGGAATACTCGGCGTTAATTAATTCTTTCCTAAAAACGGCACCGACAGCGGCCCGAAATATTCTATTATCGTTTGCTAACGGCCAATTCCAAGTAGTGGTGAGTGGAAGCGGTTGAGCGCCACCGCCGGCAACAGCGGCGTTTTCGCTGTCGGTGGTGGTCGGACTCGGACAATTCTCCACCCGAGCCAAGCGCATTCCCCAGAGCCAGAACATGATTGTCATTCACGTAAGCCTTAATTACCTCCAGTCTCCTGAGTTTGAGCTTGGTGATATCCCCTCCTCGTAAAATCAACCATCGCATCCAACTATGTCGCTCGTTGGCAGTCTGAGAGGCGACATGCCCCAACAAGTTCGATCTCTGGTGAGTATTGAGAATTTTCCACACCACCGCCGCCCTTCTCCGAGCGTCGTTCGCGCTCGACGCCTTCGGTCGAAAGTCTTCACCAACGGCCAGGCAGTGCCAAAACCCATGCGGGTTCTGCTCAAATGGGTCCCGCGAAGCTAACAAGCGGCGATACACAGTACCGCCAATTATTACGGCAAAGCGAACAATTCACAGCCTACAACTTCCGAGAATATGCGAAGCGACGAACAAGAGATGCCTTCCGAGAGAACATGTTGGTTCAAGACCCGCGCAAAGTGCAAGAACTCGTTCAGAAGGGATTGAAGGATCTACA
This sequence comes from Conoideocrella luteorostrata, assembly GCA_032433595.1. Lineage (NCBI taxonomy): Eukaryota > Fungi > Ascomycota > Sordariomycetes > Hypocreales > Clavicipitaceae > Conoideocrella > Conoideocrella luteorostrata. The sequence continues at coordinate 128,436 of JASWJB010000026.1, forward strand.
AGTATTAAAGGTATGCTAGCAACGCGCTGTTTGTCTACTAGTTGCGCATTGTCCGACCATAAGCTGATCAAGCGACACAAATTTAGCGCCAAACTGTCATTGGACAATTCTACACGATGGATCGATTAGTTGTCGAAGCAGGGATTTCTGTACGTAGCCAGGACAATTGTGATGGGAGTGCGCAATGATCGGAGTACCTGACATCTCTCCATAGGGCAAGGATAATGGTGGTGAGGGAGGTGTGGTTAGACAAAAGGAGCAAGGGTAAGCTGCGTCGAGGAACAATCGTCCCTTGTATATGTGCGGAATGGCTAATTCGAATGCAGCTGGAATTGAATCTCGCCTGGACCTGGCTGCGTCAGTAGGACCGAAGGAAGCATTGTATTGTTAGGCGAAAACACTGTACATTGAACATATAACATATGCCTTAGCTTGAGCGCATGATTTGGCTCTGCGCCGGAGGAAATCGAGCTGTTATGGATGGTTAGACATGGAGGGGAGTTAAAATGGAAAAAAATCTCAACATGTTATTGATAAAGTTCATACTGCGACCGATCTGGGTTTGATCATGTTGACTTAAAATATGGCCTCCAAAAGACTAATGACCGCAAAATGAATAAAAACAAAGCTCAAAATTGGATTCCCCAGTCGATTACATTCAAGGTGTTAAGCTATTACTACCGTCATTAAGCAATTAACAATATTATTCTCTATTGTCGTCTAATTTATTGTGTTTAGCCGCATGCATCGAAACTGCCGAGAGTGGAAAAAGCGAAGTGATTATGTCAGCACAATCCCAGCCTCGCAATTGGCCTTGTCGCGTTCGGTACGGTGCAACTATGCTCGTATTCCGTGCATCGATCATCAGACGTGTCGGTCGGCGCATCGCATTATTTATTAGACGACTGCAATTTGCCCGAGAAAACATATTGTAGTTCACCCATAGTTTCCAGCACGCCAAGGCACGCAGGAGCTGCTCTAGGGCAGTTCGTGTCAACAAGGCGCAATGGCTCCAGGAGTTCGTACCACTGCAACCCATATTCGTCGTCATCAATAGCTGACATACTTCTTTGGACAGACAAGACGTGCCAACCGCGGCGGCTATGCCGAACATGATGACTTTGAAGGTCTGCACTTTTCAGCTGTTTGGTTCCAGCATATACTGACTGTTCAACAGGTCTGCCCGTCCGACAATGGCGGCATGATTGGGTAAACGTTGCGCCGCCACAGCCCCAGGAGCTTCTTCAGCAGAACGACATCTGGGCAATTGAACTCATTCATGGCTTGCCAAAAGACGCTCCGCTGCTGGCACCCCACAGCCAAGAGCTCCTTCGAGCTGCCCGATCCGGACGACTGTATAAGCGACCTGCCCCCGCTGAAGAAGAAGATGCAGAGGCCGAGGCCGCCCAAGCGGCAGAAAAGGCTGAAAAGAAGGAAGACAACAGTACTGCCCCGGGATTCTCGATCAAGTTATGGAAGCAGATTCCTCGTAATAACGAGGGGTCGGGTGTGTCCCACTTGGCGAAGCGACGAAAAGGCACTGTCACGATAGCCAGCAAGACCATTGAGGATAAGGTTGCAGCACCGACGGTCACAAGAGCGACTGTGCGGAGGACTGACGCAGCAGGCAACCCCTACACGGAGGAAGTAACATTGGCTGATGGTCACCAAGTTGTGGGCGAAATCATCTCAACCCGTGTTGAGGTTGCTCCAACTGCTCCCAATGGTTTTGTTGCTCCGCCGCCTCCTCCGAGACGCCGACCGATGCCGCCGAAAAGAAAATCCAAGGGTGGCCCAGGGCGTGGGAAAAGGAAAATCAAGAATCCATTGCCGGGTGAAGGTGTGACAGCCGGTGTCGCTGGGGCTGCAAATGGCGCTGCAGGGGCTGTCCAAGTTGACGGACAGAGCGAGAATGTAGGAAGATTGCTGTATCAAAACTCACTTCTAGAAACTAATATTGGGAATCACAGAGTACTTTGCAGGAGGGTAACGGCACCCCTAATCCGGACAGCGAAATCGCTGATGACGACGACGACGACGACGACGGCGACGGCGAAGACGGTGAAGAAGGCGATGATGACGATCAAGAAGATGGAGCCCAGCCGGGTGATGATGCTGATGACTCCAAGATTCAAGATGAGGAAATGACGGACGTCGTAGATGAATCCAAACCCTCAACCCCAGGCAAGCTGGTAGTCGATGCCATGGATGGCATTACCACTCAGCCCGGGGTGGTACCCCTGAATCCTCTCACAATTGCGCCGCCTCTTGTTGGTCTTGCCACCAACTCGCCCAAGGCGGAAGGTAGCCCTCTGAAAAATGTCTTGATGCAGTCAAAATCACCTACTGAGCCTCAGGCACCGCCAGCTATACCAACTAATGCCGCAGATGTCACCCCAGTGCCTGCCGCTGCTCCTATTCCACCACCTGTTCTGGCAATAGAGTCGAGCGACATCATCGACGCAAGACCACCCAAGACAGAGTCTTTGATCGCCGAGCCGGCATCGACGGTTGCTGGCGATGAAAGAGCGGGACCAGGAGATGTTGATATTCCAATGGTAGAAGCAGCAGCGCCTGAGTCTGTACCTGAGGAACCATTCAAGATCGATGAACAGCCAGAACAGCCAGAAGCCGAAGAGGCGCGAAAGGTCTCACCGCCGATGGCCGGATCGCCTGATGAATTTCCCACAAGAGAGGAGGCTTTGCTACCGCCACCCCCTGAGCAAGTTGGAAATATCTCCAGTCCCAAGACAGATGATGGTCCAGATAGAGGCTCGGATCTTGACGACAAAAGTAGGAGCGGCCACCGTATGGACTCTGATTTGATTCCAGAGCGCCCCCCGTTCAATCCTCAAAACTCAGCCATGACGGAAGACACGATTAAACCCGAGGACTCGGCATCAGTCAGGTTCCCATTCACGGAATCAGGCGCCCCCTCCGAAGTAGGCACCGGATCATTCATCGAAGAGACAAAGGATTCGGCCGCGGCTTCGGCGGAGCCGCCTGCAGAAGCACCTAAAGACCCGTCACCCGCTAAGGTGACTTCACCCAGTGCAGAAAGCAAAGCCAACACGCTTGCTCCCGCCGTGTCAGACCATGATGCCCACCAAATTGCCCCTGTCGAGGAGTCTGACCAGCCAAAAGTGCCTGCAGCCCCGAAGCAGGATTCCCCGCTTGCGCTAGAGTCCTCAGCGACCGACGTTGGTCAGCCAGCCGAGACCCGAGCGACGCCTCTTGCCTTGGGACAAGATGAAGCAGTTCCTGAAGCTAAAGAGCCTACTCCACCCGAAGTACCTGAATTACCTAGCGATGAACCTGGGTCTGTCCCGGATGCTCCTCGGGAGGAACCTGTCGTAGAAAACCCGCGGCAAGAACCGCAAGCCCAGGCTGATGATGTACCTATGTTAGAGCCGGAATCTGCAGGAGAAGCCAAGGTGGAACCCACGCCGTACGTTCCAGACCAGCTGAACGAGGTGCCTAAAGAAGAACTGAAGGAGGAAATAATGGAAGCGCAAAAGGACGAGACATTGGAACAGCACAAGGACGAGCCAATAGAACCAGCCAGAGATGAACCTGAACCTGCGGAACACCCGAGAGACGAGCCGATGGCAGAGGCCAAGCCAATATTGGAGCCAGAAGCCCACCCGGAGCCAGTACCACAGCCAGCACTCTCTAACCTACTAGAAAAAGCACCGCCAGTGGAAGATGCGGCTCTTGGTCTAAGTCTGCACCCAATCTTGCCCCCTATCGTGCCTCCCGTTGAATCTTCTGTCCAACCTCCCGTCCTCCCTCCGATGGAACCTTCTGTTGAAGCTCCAGTCATTCAACCCGAACCGATTGCAGAGGCTCAGTCCACAGAAGAGGAAGAGAAAAAAGAAGACCCGCCAGCCGATGCGTAGGTCGTTTGGCTGCTGGCAGCAATCTTGTATGGCAGTGGACAGGATGTCATGTGCAGGTGGAATAAGGTTTGCGACAAGAGACTAGGGGGAATTCAAGTTGAAAGTTAATTTTTCTGTTCCTGTTATGCAGAAGGCGTTACATCTTTTCGGTGTTTGCCACACCATTTTTTATCGTATGAATTGACATGGGAAGGAAATGGAGACCGTGAACAAGGGGAGGATGAGGCATGACTGGAGTTTTCTTATGTTGTACAATAGAGCTCTGTATATGCTATGACCATTTCTTGGCTCCAAACACCTGCAGTGCATTGTATGTCCCTTTTCCATACATATCCATGGCTTAAATCATCAAACGTCCTTCACATTAAAACTCATGACGCATTATCGGACTCTCCATCCACCGACTTCTTCAAATCCTCAAATAACCGCCCTCCCAGCCGTCCATTTTCCGTCTCCCCGTCCATCGCCGTCTCAACTTCTGCCGCTCTCGTCACCGCTTCCACGGCATTTTGGAGCCTCGCTATCCTCCCATTCATTTGGAGCCCCCTCGCGTGGGCATTACTCAGGCCCAACAAGCCCGCGCTTGTCAGCAGCAGCGCCATCAGAACCATTGCGCCAGACTGCGTCTGGTTGCCGCTAAACGCCGCGACGAGATACACAATCAGTTTGGCTGCTGCTTCTAGGTAGCTCTCCGAGATGGTCTGTTGGCGCAGCCACATCTGCGTTGTAACGGCTTGGATGTCGGACTTGAAGCCGCGGAGGACGATTCGCGACCCGTTGCCCAAGTCGATGGCGTACTCACCGTGACTGTCGGGACGGCCGGGTGTCTTTGGGGGCAGGGCTGGTGCGCGCGATGGACGTGACCGCTGCTTTATGCTCCATATGTTGAAGATGCGGGATACCATCAGGGCTGCGATAAAGGCAAGCCCCCACCAATCTGCGAGGAGGATCATGAATGCCCCAGCTATGATGGTGAGGATCGGAGAAGCCAAGTAAAAGACATGGGAGAGCCAGTCTATCTCAAGACGGTTTCGTTGGATCGGTAGCGCGGGAGGCTTCCTGTTTATCCGAGTGAAGAAGTCGCTAAACATGCGTTTCAAATTCGTGATTTGCTCAGCAGGGTCTTTTGTGACGCCGACATTGAGAGTTAGCACGCCCTTCGTGTTGGCCTCTTGCCATATGCGCCGAATGTACTGCGCCATGGCGGTGTTGTTGATGGAGTACCTCGTCTCATCGCCATCTCCCGCTCCTGTGCCCTTGGGGGATTGCAGAACAGCAGACAGGCCCGGTTCGAATTCCTGATCGAGCGCCTCGACGGCTTGTTGGTAGTGCAGGCCAGGAGCGAGGACGAAGGCATCGAGCCAGGAGGAGCCGCCGGTAATGACTGTTCGCTGGGCAACCGTGTTAAGGTCAGCCAGGGCAAGGAGGCCGGCTGCAGAGAGGGATAGCCTGGGGATGGGAGTGGAGGACCATGATGAGATTAAGGGTTTGGATCGTTGGAAGGTGGTTTCCGCCATGGATGTTTGGTAATACTGAGGATAGTTATTAGGTTGGTGGGTGTCCGGTTGGCTTGTGGAGGATGCGTTGATCCTGTTGCTGAACCGGGTGTGTTTACATTTCTGATCTGCTTGAGACTTGGGAAATGGGCTGTTTTAAAGACGCGCAGAGGAGGCTATGAGATCTAGAATCTATAGAGTTTATGGTGTGGTAGTAGTTGTAGTTGTGGTACCATGTCGCATGGCGATGTGAGGCATGAGCAGTAAGGAGTATCATTCTGGAACGCGCAATATAAAGTTTCTACAGAAGGCAGCGAATTGAACGGGCGGCATCAACGGCAGAGCAGGTCACAGAAGAAACGCAAACACCATGAGGGAACTATACGGGTAGTATCCGACCAGACCGCTCGGTAGGGGGACATCACTTGCTCGTACAAGTGCTAACCCGCGACGGGCTCACATGGTGATTTTGGGTGGAGGTTGACGGCAGCGCTGCGCGCGCCGTTGGGGGTCGTGACCTGGACTGCACGTCAGTTTTTAGTTTACTCCGTACAGTTGTGGCCATGGGGCGGGCTTGGCTGCAACGCCATGACGGCATTTGAGGGGCGGGTGTGAGTGAGACACTTGTGACTTGACTTGGATCGCGGGTTTGGGTGAACACGTACGGAGTATGCGGCAACTGGTACGCAGTGCGTTCTAACGGGGAAGGAGCTAGACCTTGATAACTCCGTTGAACAATGAGACGGCTAGTTAGTTTCTCACGAAACATGAAAGGCTGATGTTCGGAATATCCGGGATCTAGAATCCAGAATCCAGCATCCAGCTGGGGACGGGTCAAAGCCAGAGGTGTTTCTACATACCCAGCAGTGCAGATCTTGGCGTCGCGGAAATGGAAAGAAATGTCTCCCAGGATGGATGATACCCGCATGATTGATTGGCAAAGCATGGAACCCGTCTTGGTCTGCTGCTTGCGGGTTGTTCATCGGAAGAAATCGTGGTGCATCGTGAGCCTCAACAAGCCGAGATTGCTTATTTCTCCAGCTGTATGTCCATTTGAGGCTGTCGTTGACTGTATCCATGAAATCGGCAGTCTATAAGTCTCGCCGCAGCCAGCACGGGATCCCGAGAAGCATATAGGTTTGTTTGGTCGGACTGGTTCGCTCCTCTCTCAGAGTGTAGTCCGACCGTCTCACACTTCCATTTGTCCCTCATTCGCTTGCTGTTGGTGTTACAGTCCGTAGACAGCCGGCAACACGTCGTTGTCTATCATGGATCACTTGTGCAGAGACACCATTGCCGAACCCTGTCACGCGCTTGCCGTTGACATCTGCCAGCCTGTGCTACACTAGGAAAATATGCCGCGTACTGATGATGTGATTTCGGCCTGTGCCGGACTAGTCACGGTCGGAACGGAACCATATATAGACGATGTTGATGTGGACCATGCTGGGTTGGTTGGGACCAAGTTGGGTATGCGCACTCTACGACGGAGGATATGGACGCCACGATCATAGGCTACCGACAGATGCGATTAAGGTATGGTTAAGTGTTTCTTGGATGTGCCGCAGATCAACATATGGAACAAGAGTAGGCATGAAGCATCATCGGCAAAGATTCAAGACACAGTTCAGTTGACTTGGTTTAAGTCGTTTTGGTTTAAATCCATTTTGACCTTTTGGCGCGCAGGCTGCTAATTGAATTGCCATTTTCTAGCAGGGACCGACCATCTGCGATGGCTGACGGTATATCCAGTATTTCTGGTATTCACCGTAGAGTAACCACACGGTTATTTTCATTGTCTCATGCGCTGTGTTTTTATTTCCATTATTGATAACGAACCTAACTCCTCCCATCCGTTGACTACTTCATTAATTTCAGATCGTCGAGGGATGAAAGAAAGATGATGAGTCAGCGAACCCTGCTACAATGCGGAGAATGCGAACCCCACCCACAGCAGCGTGTCGCTACAGCCCCCGTAGCTCCATCCAGCGTCGTAGCTTCAAGCACCACATTGCTGCTCAAGCTCTGCATCCCTCGACATGCGGCGCACTATCCAATCCGTCCTAATACTGGGCTTGTCGACGCTTGCAGCTGCGGTCTTCAAGGACGAAGTCGGTGACATCGATTTCCACTACTCTCTCGTCGGTCTGCCCCAAACCGAAACCACCTTCTTCCATCGACCGCGCAAAGACGACAAGGCCAGTCTGCTCTACACCCTCGGCGACGTGGGCGTTGTCGGTGCCGTCAATCCCAGTAACGGCAATATTATATGGCGCCAACAGATAAGTAACGGCATTGCCAATGGCGGCGGCCATCTCAGGGCGCCCGAGGGCGAGAATTGGGTCGCCTCGGCGTATGGCTCTAAGGTGCAAGCATGGAATGCACTCACGGGCAGGAATATCTGGGAAATGGAGTTTAGCGGGAAGGTCAAGGACGTCGAGATTATGGAACTGACGGAATCATCACGAAAAGACGTCCTGGTTCTGTTTGAGGAGGATGGCGTGACGGTTCTGCGACGACTGCATGGAGCTCTCGGCACCGTGGTCTGGGAGTTTCGCGAGACGAGTAAAGATGCGCCTGTTCAGGTCTCGACCAACATTGCCAACATCTATGTTCTCAGCTTGCATGGATCACCGGGTTCCTACAACATCAAGGTCACATCTCTGGATACGGCTACAGGCAATCGGGTTGACCATTGGTCTGTCGGCAACAAAGGTGACATTCACGGAGTCGAGGATGTCATGTTTGTAGGCGCAAACTCGGCTGCCCCTATTGTCGCATGGGCCAGTCGTGGGCTTGCCAAGTTGAGCATCAATGTCCTGGGCACAAAGACCAAACAAGACATCACTCTACCGGATGGCACAGTCTCTGTTCGTGTCCATGCTCCCCACTTGACACAATCCTTGCCACATTTCTTGGTTCATATCGGCACCAGTACCGGCCACAAGGGTGAGGTCTACCATACTGATCTCAAGAGCGGGCAAGTTTCCAAAGCGTACGAGCTCCCTCATCTTCTCGGAAGCGGCACATTTTCTACCAGTTCCGAGGCCGCCAATGTTTACTTCACTCGCATCACGCAGGACGAAGTTACCGTTGTTTCGTCCGAGTCTCATGGCGTTCTGGCCCGTTGGCCCCACAAACCTAAGGGGGGTGTCCAGGCTATGCAGGCTGTCTCTGAGGTCATCAAAAAGGCCGGCGGGAAAGAGTATGCCGTTCGCTCTGCCGCACTGACCAGCGAAGACGACTGGATTTTAATCCGAAATGGCCAGGTCGACTGGACCCGAAACGAGGGCCTCTCCGGTGCTGTTGCGGCGGTCTGGGCAGAAATACCCGAAGCTGAGAAATTGGCCCAAGCCTTGGCCGAGGAGGCTCATGCTAATCCTCTTGCGGCTTATATTCACCGAGTCAATCGCCACATTACAGACTTGCAGTACCTCCCGGCCTACCTCGCTCGCCTCCCCCAACGTATTATTGACGGCATTTTCGGGGCTGACTTGTCTGGAAGTAACCATGGTCTGCACCGCGATGTATTTGGATTCAACAAAATTGTCGTTCTTGCCACTCGTCGTGGTCGCTTCTATGGTCTAGACACTGGTCGCCATGGCAAGGTCCTTTGGTCCAAGGCTGTGTTCCAGTCACAACCTGGTCAAACTCTTGCTATCAAGGGCATTGCCGCCAAGGACGATGAGGGTATTGTGACGATTGTCGGATCCAATGGCGAGCGCGCTGTAATCCGGACGATTACTGGAGAAGTGGTCGAGGTTCACCAAGCTGGGTCCTTCACCAAGATTGCCAGCACTGCTGTTATCGGAGACGAATCCAGCAAGTGGCTCCTTGCACTTGACGCCAACGGACTTCCAGTGCCCAACATTCCCATTGGGGCCCTCCCAGAAGATACAGTTGTCATTCGGGATAGTAATCACGGCTTGAAGGGTGTCAAGTTCGCCTCTCAAGGTGGAAAGGTTTCCCGAAGTGACGTATGGCAGCTCCAGGTTGCCAAAGGTCACAAAATTGTCGATATTGCCACTCAGCCAACCCACAACCCCATTGCTTCCATTGGGCGTGTCCTCGGCGACCGCAAGGTTGCTTACAAATACTTGAACCCGAACACCCTTGTCGTCGCCATTATTCAGGACAGTACAAGCACGCTCTCTATCCAGCTGGTTGATACCATTTCTGGCCAGGTACTGGCTTCTCAATCTTACAACGGCGTGGATGCTACCAAGAGTCTGTCATGCGCCATGGCGGAGAACTGGTACGCCTGCACCTTCTTTGGGGACTACACCGTGAACGACGGCACAAACCGAACCATCAAGGGCTATCAAATCGTCACGTCGGACCTTTTCGAGTCTCCCGAGTCCAACGACCGCGGGCCTCTAGGCGATGCTGACAAGTTTTCCTCGCTCGACCCTGTCGACACTCCATCCGGTGTGCCTCTGCCATGGGTGACTTCGCAGGCAATTGTTCTCTCGCAAAAGTTGCAGTCATTGACGACCACACAGACCCTGCAAGGCATCACCAGTCGCCAGCTCCTGGCGTACTTACCAGAGAGCCACGGCATCCTCGCTCTCTCTAGACACATCATCGACCCTCGCCGACCTGTGGACAGAGAGCCCACAGCTGCCGAAGTAGAGGCCGAATCGCTGATCAAGTACATGCCGCAATTCGAGATTGACGGACGAGGCATCATTTCTCACGAACTTGATGTAATCGGCGTGAAGCAGATCATTGCCACGCCTGCCGTTATCGAAAGCACCAGCTTGCTTTTCGCCTATGGCGTTGATGTTTTCGGTACCCGCTCGACGCCGAGTGGCTTGTTTGACATTTTAGGCAAGGGCTTCAATAAGGTGACATTGATTGGCACCGTGTTGGCATTGTTCGTTGGTGTTTTGTTCCTCGCTCCCATGGTAAGTAAAATCTATCCTGTTCTGTATTTGAAGCATGCGACAAAGTTATTAATGTGAGTTAGGTCCGGAGAAAGCAAATCGATAGAAGATGGGAGGCATTCTTGTAAATTAGATTATGTAGAAGGATGTGACGGATGCTCTGTAGAATAGCGTGAGCCAATGAAATACAAAAAGGTCGAATATTATTTTGGGTTTGTGGTTTGTAGGTCGTGGCCTGTTGTTTGTTGTGAACCTACTCTCTCCTCTCGTCAAACCTCCCGTCACAGTATATCGAGGGGATGTAAACAAACAAGCAAAGTGGCAAGCAAGGTCTTCACCAGGACGCATAATCATGTCACTCCAAAGTCTCTCTCTTTTTTTTTTTTGCCCCTATCACTACTCCGTAGCCGACAGGAAATAATAAAGATGATAGAACCAACCATCTGAAAGGCACCACCCCACCACCACCCATGGACAAACCCCAACAAGATCCTATTGCTGTTTCTTGTAGTTATTGTTGTTGTTGCCGCCGTTGTATTGTGCATCAGGGGTGTTTTGTTTTGTTTTTCCTGCTTTTTCTCTATTTTCTTTTTCCCTTCTTTCCCTTCCTTTTTTTTTTTTTTTGCTTTCTAACCACATATTCTGAGCCCCGAGCAGTTTCCCGATCCCAGACATTTCAGAGCTCACCTTCCAGCCAGTTCTGTTTCGGACCAGGCCAGGGCTTGAAATTACAGAACTCACATGCGCACCTTTTGGTCGGGAAAGGTTCGCCAATGGGGGTGGCGTAACCACCGAAGTTTAGGGGTGATTGAGCTGTGAAATGGGCTCAAGGAGTGGGTGGATTGCTTTCAGGAGCTGTGTGTATATAACGGTGCAAGGTGCAAGGTGCAAGGTGCAGTCGTTTTGCAAAATGGTTTGATCTTCCTTGCTTCGTGCTGCTAGTGCAAGCGAGCGAGTGGTCTGTCTGTCTGTCTGGATGGATGGATGGATGGATTGATCGTCCTTTGTATTTATTCGCAGTCGCATCACGTACGGCCTGGAGTTAGTTCTCTTCTGCGGAATACCAACCAGCCTGTAGTTGCAACAGAATTAAATTGAGGAAATGGGGTTGCAACATCATTTCCTTCAAGAGGATAGCAGCGCTGCAACAAGCCAGTACGCCGGAATGGGCCGGAATGGCACGGAACACAGTCCACAAAGACTCAGTGAGGCTTATTGCTTAATATTGTACGATCCATTACGATGAGCTCCTCCTCCTGCTACTACTACAATCCCGCTGTAGTCCTCCCGCTGCTGCATTCTAACAATGCTTGGCCCAGTTCTTAGCAATCCATTCTGACATCTTATATGTTACGGTGCCCTCCATGTACACCTTGACATCATCACTGCTGTAATCCCCACCCGCAAGTTTCAGCGCCGGGATGACCCAAGGCTGAATGAAGTCAATATAAACCAAATCTACGGTCTCGGGCTCGCCGTCCTTGGGGAAATTAATTTCCGACTGGATACAGTTTGGCACACTATAGAATGGTAGGGCCTTGTGAACAGTGTCATCTCCATCCGTGCCAACGTCATCTTTGGTTGTATATCCTCCAATGAGGTCTGGATCTTGGACACTGCGCAACTCGAGTCTTGTATCTTCGTCATCGTCATCGTCATCGTCATTTTCATTTTCGGTCAAAATGGGAGATTGGCCGTGATCCGAGTGGAACATCAGCTCTGGAATCGCCATAAATTTGGTCTCAGCCCCATGGGTGCTGAGAATCTTATCCTCACCATTCAAAATAGTCAAAACCTTATTGGCAATGCCATACGGCACATCCGGTATGTAGTTGAAACCGCTTACAAAGGGGGAGACGAGATATGTTGAGTCGCGAGTGAATGCACCTTTGAAAATATCGAATCGAACGCCGCCAGTGTTCATAATTGCCAATCGGGACTTATCCTTGCGTTTGCCATTGACCACGACGTCGGGAAGTACCTCGTCCTGAAACCAAGAGAAAATGCTCTCGTTGCCGGGATACTTGGCACGGCTCATCCACAAACTCTTCGGCGCACATCCATAGGTGTAATCAAGGTCCAGAGCCTTGCGTGCTCTTGCTATTTGTTTGCTCACGCGCTTGCCCTCTGCTGTGGGGAAGGTTGTCTTGTTCAGCCCGGTATGGTAATACATACCGAAAAGGTTGTTGTCAATGTACTTGCGGTTAAACTTAAGCGATGCTTCGGCCGAGATCTCGTCAGTCGCCTTCTTCTTGATCCCATCAATCGACATGAAGCCAATCGTTTCGAAATAACGCCCCGATGCCATAGCAAACGCCTGGGAATCAAAGCTGCGTGTGTCTCGCACATGTGCATGACCCCCAAAAAAGACAATCGGAGTATGCCAGTTTTGCTTCCGCAGAGCTGTGAAGATGGTGCGGAATTCTTCCATCCGCAGGCCAACGTGACCAGCCACAACGAAGATATCTGGCTTCTCACGAATGGCGTCTTGGAACCACTGCTCCTTAATAGCTTCCGCAACGGGCTGCACGACAGTATTGTTTGCGTTGCCGGTAAAATCGAACAAGAAGCCAAAGGCGACGATCTCTAAGCCTTGGTTCTTGGTTTTGAACTTGCGGTATCGCTGGGCTACTGGCTTCCGTTCGCCTGTCTTGGGGTCTTTATAGTCGAGATTCGATGCGATATATTGGTCCTTGAAGTGAGGAACCGTCGTGTTGACTTCGCGCTCGGCTGTGCTGGCTGAGTATAGCTCGTGGTTTCCGGTGCAGATGAGGTCTACATGTTGCTCGGCCCAGATGTCGTAGTAGAAGAGGCCCTTTGGGGTCGATGCATCATAGAGGCCATTACCCTCGACCCGATCGCCTGTGTCGACAAGCAACATGTCCACGCCGTCATCATCTGCACGCTTCTTCAGGTGTTGAGAGAAAGAGATGTAGTCACCCCAGTCAGCGGAGTATTGGGGTCTGCGTTAGTCAAACATCAGCAATGGAGAAACTATGACATCAGTTTTCGAGCATGTCATACTCTGATAAATGACCGCCTATCCAGCCATGAGTGTCAGTTGTGTGCAGAAAGTTGAGCTGCCCCCAGGCCAGGTCTCGCATGGGTGCCGCGACCGGCTTCACAGCTCCAGGCTGCGCGGCACGAGCAACAACGGCGAGGGAGGCGCCGAGAATCCAGCTTCGCGCCATGGTATTTTCGACGAAGTCGTATCAATTACAGCATAAATAGATTTGGGATAACAGCAAATCAAGTCCTCGCATGGGGATGAGGACGACAATGACGATGGTGAATGAATGAAGACGGAGAAACGTCATGTGCACCGTTTAACAGGCACACCTTAGCTGTAAGCTGCGTGCACCTTGAGGTCCGTCCAGGGATCGGCAGCCGCTGACGGGCAACCCGCTAGCTCCCAAGTGTCCGGCAGGGTGGGGCAGCTTGCCAGGAGGTCATCGAACACGGGCAGACGGGGTAGCCGGTCCACCAGCTACCCTAGACCTACATTATCGTCGCTAGATGCATCAAGGGAGCAAATAGCAGATGAGGTGCTCCGGAAGTAACGCAAGCAATATAACATGCCCACTGTGGTTGTCTCAACATCTTTCAGGTCGGACTTCCCTCATGCTCGATTTCGAAGGCGATCCCGTGGCTTGTTGCGCGGTTTATGTCCAGAGAGGTCCTGCCTACAACAGCTATTTCGACATGTGCGTATCTCAACAATTAGGAAATCCAATCCATTAACTGCGTTGAATAAGCGTGAAAAGCACGCCTAGAGAGGTCTTTAAAGTACGCAGATGAGCCATTCCAGGAAATAATAAGCCTCGTAGTTGATCACAACCTCCACTGTACCAACACATCCAAATGTGACCCCCACGTGTAAGAAGCACATACAAAAACCTGTCAGCGTAAACAGTTCACAGCTGCCAACTCACCAGTAAAAGATTTATCAGACAATATCTCCCAAGAATTGCATCAATTGAAACTTCCTATGCTTGATCCATCGAAAACCCAAGTTGAGCCGCTTCCAACAGTAAACACCCGCAAATGACGGTTACAAACGGAGCCGTCACCGACAAAGCATACTTCTTGTCATGTCTTCATCCCGACTAGTTAATGCGCAGAGCCAGGTTGATCCCGTGTCTCATGTCCCACGTGCCCAGCCAAGCCGTCCCGCTGTGAACCGCAACGTGGATATGTTCCAAAGTATACCCTCTAGGATGATAACTGGCCGCGCTTTTAACTGGATGTTTGTCCCGCTAGGAAACTAAGCTCGGGCTGTTATGGTGAACCGTAGTTGGGGGTGGACCATAATGGAGACGAAACAGTGGACTGTGAATGTCGCCATTTTGGGCAAGATGATGAAGATAAAAAGAAAAGCGGGCCAATGTTAAAGTACGGCAGCGGGATTGTGATAAACTGAATGATATATAGATATATGTTCTTGATAACACTTTGTAAGAATTCCATTTTGTTCCACTTGTATTGGCTGGCATTCTCAGGGGAGCCATCGCGGCAGACAACATATCAACAATGGCCGACTCCGCGCTGGCAACCGTGGAAGCGAAAGCTCCCCTCAACAGCATAGCTCCTCCCCCTCCCCAGGAAGCACCGGCACCCATTCAACGAAAATGGTATCGAACAACCCTCTTCAATGCCTTTGTTATTGGCATGGTCGGGTTCCTTGCGCCGGGTCTTTGGAACGCCATGAGTGCGCTTGGCGCGGGTGGCGCTCAGAAGCCGTACCTTGTCTATGCAGCCAACGCCGTCGTCTTCGGACTCATGGGCGTTCTCTGCTTGGTGGGCGGTCCAATTGCGAACCGAATCGGCCTTGACTGGACGCTGTTCCTCGGGGCTGTGGGATATCCCATCTACTCTGCAGGGCTGTACACTAATAATCGCTACGGCAATGAATGGCTGGTCCTCGTGGGCGCCGCAACGTGCGGTATCTCGGCTGGTTTGTTCTGGGCATCTGAAGGCGCTGTCGCACTCGGGTATCCCGAGCCCGGAAAGCGAGGCAAGTACATGAATATCTGGCTGTGGTTCCGTACCGGAGGACCCTTGCTCGGCGGTGCCATTGTCCTGGCGCTGAACAACGACTCCAGCGCGAAAAAGAAGGGCAAAATCGACCCCTCGACATACCTCATCTTCATCGCGCTGCAGTGTGTTGCCGCGCCAGTGGCACTGTTCCTTTCATCCCCCGAGAAAGTCCAACGCGGTGACGGGAGCAAGGTTATTATCCGAGCCGAAAAGAGCCTCAAGGCTGAATTCAAAGCCCTTTGGAAAGACTCCTGCCGCAAAGACATCCTTCTTTTGCTGCCCATGTTTTGGGCGGCTTATTTTAACCAGTACAGCGGAGCCTTCCAGACGTATTACTTTGGTGTGAGGGCGCGTGCGCTCATCGGCTTTGTGAGCAACTTTGGTACATTGCTATCGTCGCAGCTTATGAGCTGGTTTCTTGACTACAAAGGCTTGCGGGTGAAGCGCCGTATTGAACTTGGTTTCTACTATGTCATCGTGTGGCATATCATTGCATGGGTATACGGCTGGGTGATCCAGGAGAAGTACACGGCCAACCCACCAGTCTGGGACTGGGAGGATGCAGGCTTTGTTGAAGGCTTCTTTGTTCTGCTGCTATGGGACTTTGCCAGGCAGTCGCTACAGAATTGGCTGTACTACTTTCTGGCGACTAAAACGGATAACATTTCCGAGTTGAGTCGCTTCTCCGGCATTCTGAGAGGGCAAGAGAGCTTTGCACAGGCTATCAGTTTCGGGCTGAACACGAGAGAGTGGAAAGGGGGCCGTGTGCCATTGGCTGTTAATACTGTCCTCTTGGGTGAGTCTTCCCGTTCCGTCTCCTGCTGTCAGCCGCTCTTTGCGCGTAAGCAATAACTGAAATTCGTGGTTACAGGAATATCGGTGTACCCGACATGGCTTGCCGTGAGAGACCATGTTCCCATCGGAGACGAAAGCACCTCGAATAGCGCCCAGAGTCAAGAGGAGTTGGGACAGAACGAAGCAAAAGTTGATGTTGAAAAAGTGTCTCAGACGTCTGGGAGGTAGTTAGTCGTCTAATGAATCACATGTATGTGTTGGGTCGGGCACGAAGATGCTGCGTTGATGGAACCCTGCGCATCATGTTGTGAAAAGTAGCAAATGGAGTCTACCGAATACCACAGCCTTGGTATAGGAACGCATTACATATGATTGCAAAACCCATCTTCCAAAAAAAAAAAAAACTCAAGTACAGAGCTTCTTCCGGAGCGACTTCCGACGGACGGTAAAAGGGATCTTTACCTGAAGCGACTAGCTATGGCCTGCATGATTCCAACGTCGATCCTTCTCCGCGTTTCCCAGGAGAGTCAGCCCTGCAAGTGCCGTGCCGCCCAGAGGACATGGTTGCTGATTGCCACGGAGCGTTTTAGGAAGATGCCGAAGCGGTACCAGACCAGTCACGGCGATCCCTCCAAGCTGAAACCAAACTTCGGGGTCGGATGAAGAGCCAGCGACCCATCAGTGGCAGAATCTGTGTTGACCGTGTAGGAGCGGCCTTGTCGCTGACCGCAGGAAGCCTGTGTGCTCTGCGGTCGGCGTATCTATGGGCGACGGATGGACTTGAATGGTGGTGGAGGAACAAGCTTCCAGGCTAGTGGCATGGACGGAGGAACTTACAGTCGATGGACGTCGTGTGCTTACTTTTACCAGTTGCTCCACGCTTTGCTCCATGCTTTGCTCCACGCTTTTTGGTTCACACTCGGTCTTCTGCAACCTTGCCCGAAAATAGAACCGGTGCATTCCCGCCACAAGGCTGAATTGACTTGGAGACGCCTTGACGCCCTATGACTACAGCAGCAGGTCGCGGGTGGGGAGACTCTGGCATGCTAATTAATTATTATCCCGTCCCTGAGCTGCATGGACTCGCTTTTTGGTCTACTCTGCTGCATGGTTTAACGATGTAACTGACTCTACTCCGTATCCTGGCAAGCCACTCCGCGCAGAGAGAAGAGACATCTCTTACCGACAAAGTTTCCTCCTCGTTTACCGCATTGGGATGTGTGGGTGCCTTAGCATCCTGAGGAGTTAGGGGCTGATCGAGTTGCGGTCCCATTTAGGTAATAACCGCACATGGCTTGGGAGACGGGGGGCGGCTTAAAATTCTCGCGGTATTATTACATTCCCTTTGCATTTAAAGAGCCAGGCTCTACGGATTTCGAATGAAGCTGAAGCGTTGCGCTCCACCAACCTCTGTTGTGATTTCAACAAGGCTAATGGTATCAAAACTGCCGAGTATCGTGATGTGTATTTTGCATACCGTAGTTGCGCGAGTTGTCTGTGGGCGGCCTTTGGCGTGTTCGTATACAGTGCATCCTTTCCCAACCGTCAAACACGAGTGAGTGGTCCGCGAATGATGCGGCTTGCAACGTCAGCTTTGGGGGAGCTGTTGACGTTGGCTTGCGTAGGAGCCTGACTGCTAGTTAACTAGTAACTGTCTGAACTCGGTGGCCCAACAACATGCCGTCTGCGGCACAGCGCGAAAGGAGTGGATATCATGACAGTCTGGTAGCGGTACCCACGTCTCCACCCGATCAAGAAATGTCTTGCGCACATATGGATGCGGTACGAAATACGACGGGTGGGTCCCAACGTATTGGAGCAAATGGCCAAGGGTTCCTTTCATGAAAGCCGCAGATCCACGACCCTGACACGCGCTGTGACTCCTGCGTGAGTTTATGTTCATTATAACTAAGTGACGGCCAGCCATGGAGAGTTTGCCATTCACTTTCGTTTCTGCCCTCGGCACAGGAGAACAGTTAGCTATAAATCAAGCGCTGCCGTTGACAAAATCCGAGTCTTATAGAATACCCTCCTCCTATAGACAGACTCTTGCCTCGCCCCCTCCACCAAAGGTCACTTCACCGACCCTTATGTCGACAGGTGATGGTATATTGGAACCTCAGGCACAGTCATGTTCAGCACGGTATCATCAGAAACTTACCCCAACCAAGTGGTTCGACTTGGTCACTGTCCGCCGCAGCACGTCATGCCCCCCAAACAAGGTTGGTGTCTTGCAATCCGTTATCTTGACTCTGCTTGAGACTCCGTCCCGGTCCAGGATATTGTCAACCGCCAATGTCCTGCGGATGACGCACTCTCGCAGCTTCGGAAGACCCCAACGCTGATCAGTTTGCAGCTACCCCTATCAGAACCGCCACAACGGTGAAGTCTGAGGAAGAATGCTACGACTTGCTTGCCAAAGAAATGGCATCTATTCCAGATCGTGAAACTCCCGCCCCTCAACACGAGGAAACAAACATCGAGGGCCCTCAGGCGAGCCCTTCAGACGGTGAGCATCGCACCCTGGCGACAATGCTCTTGAAGCATCGTAGTTCTGACATGGCAGCATCAGGGTTGAGTCGGGCACCGGCCGCAAGTACTTCAACCAACCTCATCATTGCAAAGACGATTCGGGCTGCCATGGCTGGTATCCGTCCGCGGTCTTGACAATATAAAAATCGAAGCTCCATATGCGGTTACAGCGTCACCGGCTCGAGTCCGATCCACACATGCGTAGGAGGACCTAAACAGAATTTGACTGATCACAGTGTGTCAGTCATACTGTGATGATGGCGCAACTTCAAAATCCGGACATAACAGCAGCTTCTCATAATCTCAGACCAATTCGGATCGTGAGCAGCAACTGGCCACCAGCAAGGTCCCCTACACCAACTTCAGCTGCAGATAAGTCCCAGCAACATAAAGTCGACAAATGTCCCTTCTACATCACGAACTGGCATACGTCACTTGGCACGACGGATTTTCCTCAAATCCCAGTCTGAGATACCAAGAGCTTATCGATGATGTGACTAAGATCCTGGAAGACATGGCCGGCTGCAGCGTCGCATAGCCCATGGGGGGAAAAGGGAGGGGGTTTGGACTCGAGAATTCGGTGTGGTAATGCCCAACTCAGCATTGAATACGGCAAACCAGAGCGGCCAGCCACAATGCAGGGTTGATTGGAGTTGTAGAACGTGGCCATGACGGCGCCACGCGTGGCCGATGGACAGATTGGATTGGGTGTGGGGCTGCCGAGCGGATGTTCGCGCAGGCGTGGAAAATTGGTGATGACACTTGTAAATTCAAGGATGAAGAAAGGCGACGCACCATTTCACATCCAATTTAGAGGCATTACAATTTAACAGCAAATGGGCAAGACCGTTCCTCGCACAGTCTCCGCCCACTACGCAGTGGATGGAATTTTTTTATGGAGAGGGCAAATGTCGGACGATGTTATGGAGTGCGTCGTGGTTTGCAGTCTAGACCGCGGACCAGGCGTGGCATGTGGCTCTAGGAATTGGCAGCGCAGTTATTGATTGGCGTGGCGGCAGCTGCAGCACCAAAAACTTGATGTGGGCAAATGCGACCCGCGCATACCCGCGCATTTGGTGGCATTTTGGTGGCATTTGGTGGCATTTGGTGCTCAGCTGTTGCCACTAGTTCCCAGCACTCGCCATGTGGGCTTGTCGGCGGGCGCGACGAGGATGGGGCCTTTTTTTTTTACTAGCCTTTCCAGCGCCGCAAGCGACTCGATTAATTTTTAAATATTTTATTTACCGCCGCATTTCCCTTACAGTGTCCAACATATCTTCCCCCTCACGTATTTCTCTCTTCAGCTAAAGGCCTGCTTTAATAAGGTGTGCAAACAATCGCGCGCCTACAGCCATATTCCGTCGTGCCTGTGTCACCCTCGTCTCTCAAAGCGCATGTCCAGCTGCGCCAGGATCGCCAACTGCCTCATTTTTACTTCGGTAAACCAGCGGATGTGCCGTTCGCGGTCATAGGATAACCGGCAGGCGACTTGAAGTCTTTGCGCTTGCTTTCTGGGGAGGAAGAAAGACTGGAATCGGCTCTACGAAACACAAAGTTGCTTTGATTGTACAACTTGAATTCCAACACTGCGTTTACTGCAACTTTGGCGGGTAACTGGAACGTAGCAGGACGTAGCACCAAGGTATGAATGATTTGCCATCATGGCGGCATGCTGGTTGCGAGACTGATTCGGTTGGGAGCAGACATTGCTGAATGACCCGAACAACGACAGCGGATAGATTTTCCATTTTTCAATATATACTTCATTTTTTCCCCGCGAAAACCGACCGGCATTACGAACCCCTCGCCACGGAGGATTCAGACCAGCGAGACGAGGATCCATTGGCGACCGATATCATGGCTGCTCCCAACCAACGGGAGGACCTGGCTGCTCCCAGCAAGAGCGGTTTCAGCCCTTCGGCGAGGGCTGCCTCTGGCCACAGCGACGGCGGCAGCGACCCCTGTGCGGCGGTCAGCGGTGAGACGTCTTCTGAGACCCACGAAGCCTCCCAGGGTCTCTATATCCTCGAGTCCAAGTCAATTCACTGGTGGAGCTACCTGGCGACAGCCGATTTTTGGATTGTAGTTGCTATTGGGCAAGTCTTGGCTCTCTGTATCACCGCCACCAATACTTTCACCAGTTTTCTGAACCAGGAGCAATTTAACGCTCCGGCTTTTCAGACACTTTTCAACTACGTGTTCCTCGCTATTATCTATAACACCATCTTCCTATTTCGCGATGGCCACCGTGTCTGGGCTAGAGTTGCGTATCGCGACGGATGGAAATACCTGATCATGGCCTTCCTGGATGTTGAGGGAAACTACTTCACCGTTTTGGCTTATCAGTACACTAACATCTTGTCAGCGCAGCTGTTGAACTTTTGGTCAATCGTCTGCGTAGTTCTCATCTCATTCTTCCTCCTAAAGGTCCGTTACAAATGGTCCCAAGTTCTTGGTATTTTTATCTGCTGTGGTGGCATGGGTATTCTCCTGGGATCTGACTACATCGTGCAACGAGATAGCGGCCAGTCTAGTGGCGACTCTAAGCTCAAGGGCGACTTGTTCGGTCTCCTTGGCGCTACTCTTTACGGCACTAGCAATGTCTTGGAAGAATGGCTTGTTTCCAAGGCGCCCATGCACCATGTCCTTTCTTTCATGGGCCTCTTCGGCGTGGTTATCAACGGTGTTCAAGCTGCCATATTCGACCGCCATACCATTGCCGGCTCGGCGTGGAGCGGAAAGGTGGGAGGCTATCTCGCTGGATACACTGTGTGCCTTACCCTTTTCTACACCTTGGCACCGCTCATCCTTCGCATGGGAAGCGCTGCCTTCTTCGACATTTCACTTCTGACCGCCAATTTCTGGGGGGTGATTATCGGAATCCACGTCTTTGGACTCAGCATCCACTTCATGTACCCCATTGCCTTTGTATGTATCATCATCGGTCTGGTGATTTATTTCCTCTCTGGCAGCGTCTTGGGTGATTCGAAGAAGCCGTGGTTGGGAGAAAACCAGGAGCAAGGTGTGGCTGGAGTTGGCACCGCGAAGCTCAGAGCTATCAATGCGGCGCGCCTGGCCCAAGGGGAGCCTGAGAACGGAGCCTGGTCCCATGCGCAGAAGACCAGCTTAATGACCAAGCTTCGGAATCTATTTGGCAAGAAAGCATAATGAGTGCGACGGAGGCCTTCATAGAGTATTATATCGGAGGAGGAGGCATTGTTCAGATTGCATCAGGAGTCATAGTAAAGCATACGTATATAATATATACTCACCCATGAACTTTAGTTACTCTACATATTAAAGTAATATTGCCCAACTTATACATTCTTGCAGTATTATACGGAATACCTAGTCGCCCATCGGATCGGCTTAAGGATGAACGGTCCTGCAAAAGCTGCTGTAGCCAAATCCGAGCGACCAGGGTGGCTCAGCTGGTCTCCTAGGACTCCCTCCCTCCATCACCCTAGATGGCATGCAGCTCGCTAATGGGGAGAGTTTGCCACTCCCTCAGATTGATAGCTATATATATACTTTCTGTAAACGTGAATGTTTGTTTCAGAATGCATGATGAGTAGAACGGGTACTGCATATGACCTTGCACGTATTTCATTGACATAGGCGCACAACCCAATTAAACTTGGACAGATGTTTGGCTCACAAAGTTTCCAATTATTTATGTATGTGGCTTTCAGAAGTCACCGGCATGGCACCGACCGCGCCGGAAAGCAAGCTTGTCCCAATATAGAAAAATAGAAAAAATAAAAAAAATAAAAAAAATAAAAACAACAACTTTAGGAATGACAAATCTGAATGGATGGTGGGACCCAAGCCCCCATGTTCCCTCTCCCAATATACAAAAACATTGCAATCCAATTGCAGATGAATGAGAAGCATGATGCAACGCTATTTGCTCAGTGAAACATAATAGAAAACTCGGCGACATCAAGCCAGTCGACTGAGTATATTTAGCCCCTTTTAGACGTACCCCCGTCCGATGTGTCGCCAGAGCTGCCCGGTCTATCGGCTCGGCCTGTTTTTAACAGGCCTATACGGCGGTCATGCTCACTCCGTAGTTGCTTCTCCCCCGTCACAACCAGGGTTTTGTCCTCCAGCCCCTCAGTGAAGGCTGGATCTTTAGAGAGGAACTTCTCGCGAGCCCCTTTGATGCCGGGAGGTAGACGACTGATTGATGGTTGAGATTCAGGAATTATAGATTTGGGCCATAGAATCCTCTGAGCTTCCTCAACGGTCATCGGAGGCTCTTCGACATGATCGGCTATGGTTCCGTTTGGTTTGTTCGGTGAGATGCGCATCGGCAATGGAGTGTCTGAGGAGGCTTGCGTCGGAGTAGTTGGCGAGCCTCCGTCTGCGGATGACCTCTCATCTTTTGCATATCTAGGCGGATTGACAGATAGTTGCCCGTTGGAATGCACGTCGTTGGGAGGTAGAGTTTCAGTTCCGTCTACGCCATCCAAGTCGTCACCCTCATTGTCCTCGTCATCATCATCGTCGTCCTCTGAAAGGATTTCTGTATCCGGATCTTGCAATGATACAGCATCTCTTTCATGTCTTTGTTTTTCCTCTTTGATCTTATCGGATTCTTTCTTTGGTATCTTTTCTTCCGGGTTACGCGACGTACTCGGGGAACCGCTGCGGGTGTGTAAATCGGCCCGAAGAAAATCTCGAAGCAGTTTCACTTCGTATGTTTTATATGTTTCGTAGAAACCTTTGTTGATCTGAGCAGCAGCTTGGACGTCCCTGGGGTCGTCAAGCTCAGATAAGATCTGAAGGCGGATGGAGCCGCTAAACTCTGCTGCCACAGTGTGCGGGTCGGTACCTGCCATGCGTTCCAATCCGGAAGCTGGTAGTGACTCAGGCTCTGTCATTCGATGTTTGGACAATGCCCATCCGTGACTCTTGCCGCTAATGTTGTGAAGAGTCAGTCCATTGACGCTGTTATAAATGTCGGCAATGGCAGTTCGAAAGGCAGGACTTGGATCACAGACCCCGCCGCGATGAATAGGAGATGCTGGGCTGGGCATCATTCTGAGTATTTCTACCAGTTGAGCCAGACTCCTGGACGAATGCTCGTGGCTTCGCGTTTGCGACATTACTGAAGGCTTCAAGACATGCTGCAAAAGGTTCATTTCGTTCAAAACTAGCATCATCCACCCCAAATTTACAGCGTCACAGCTATGAATACCCTTAGGACATCTCGGAGAGCTAGTCAAAGTAGTGATAAACGTAGGTGGGACTGCTGGAGTCTGTGAGCTGATCATGGCCTCCGAGACAGGGTTCGAATCATGATCAGTGGACGGGTCTCGAGTAGGAGGCCGGATGTACTCCTGTACAGCATTGGTACAACAAGAATAAATCTGGTCGACCTTAGCGCACCGTAGCGCCCATATCTTGTCCTTGATTTTTTGCGGCCAAGGTTTTGTCTGCAAGTCATTCTCATCAGTCAGGTTAAGTATGGCGCTCTTTGACATGCGTGTGAATAACTGTCTGCATCCAAATGCGTAGCTAATAACCAGTAGCCCATCCGGCATATCGTCAGCGCCACGATGCATCCATTGAGGCAGCCACCTGTGCTCCACCAAAGGCTCCAAGGGAGCGGTGCTCCTGTAACGAATACAACACTCGGCCACGGCAACGAATTGCTCGAAACTAACTTCTCTCGGTATTTGGTCATTACGCATATGAGCCGCGTACATAAGAATCTCTAGCGATTGGAGCCGATTTACCTCGTACTGAGGCATGCGATAAAGCTTAACTTCCGAACCATCCTGGCAGATGTATGGTGTAGGAGGTGGCGGCAGATGAGGGGTAATGTCTTCATCTTCATGCAGTTCTAGAGCGCTTGCATGCCCTGAGAACATGCGGGCAAATATGGGTGATGTCTCTGCTAGCATGTGGGATGAGACACGGAAACGCAAAGCCGGATCGATGTGCGTTGTCTCGGTACCAAAGTTGGCAAATTCGAGCATGGAATCGCCTCGTGGCGCGATGGTTAAAAATTCCTGCACGTTTCTTGAAGGTGCAATCCCCGACTCTCCCGACTGAAGTAACTGGCGGATGCGAGTTGCTTCCTGCTTAACCCGTTCATAGTTCCTGAACCGTATTTCGTATCGGGGAAACTGGCAACAAGCAAGTCAGTTAGGGCAACTGGTAAAGTGGTGGGCGACATGCTGTGGGCATCTCTTACAAATTGAGGGTCAGCAGAGAGTAGTCTTGTGACGCTGGCATTTCTCATACGATGTATGGCTTCTCGTCGGAACTTCCTGCTAGTGAAGAGCAGATCAATCATTTCTGGTGTCGCATCCCGCTCGTAGCTCTTGTACGTCTCCGCCAAGGTGTCCCTGAAAGCGTCGCACAATGTCTCCAGCCAATTCTTCCATTCTCTGATGGCATTCAAGAACGGCTCATTGACTGTTCCAGACTTGAAAAGACTGCCTGATGCCACTTCGGTAAGGCTGCGACCACTGAAGGAACTCCGCTGGTCAAAGCCGGTCCCACCAAGACCCCAAGGAGAATCTATTGAAGAGTCTCTTCGGGTCATGGACTCGGTGCCGTTGGACATGGATCTCTGTGATCTGAAGTCATCCTGAAGAATGTTATGACATAAATTGAGGCATGTTTCTTTGTTTTTGTCAAATTCCGTGTACGCCGAATCAACCTGGCTAGGACCTGAAGGATTTGATCGCATCCTTTGTATTAAGTTTTGTAGTTGCTTCGAATTCTGCTCTTGGTATTCATTGGACTCTACGGTTCGAAGTTGTGGATCGCTAGGATTAAGCTCTTTCGGGCCCCAAGGCTGCGTTGCGAACATGTTAGCATGCGTGGTAACGGTTCTCTTGGCATTGGCGTAGGTAGATACCCGCGATTGACTTGTGTTGGGCACTGATGAGGTGGCACATGCAACGGCTATTGTAAATGAGATAGAAAGTTACGTACACCCCGACTTGACTCCGATAATTTATTTTTCTTTTTGCGAAATCGCTGCAATATGTTGGGGCGAGAGGTGCTGCTGGCGGCGGACTCGCCGCCTTCACTTGTCGTTCGTTGCATGCCGAAGTTCTGGCTTGTCGGTACATTCGTTCAGGGCGTTGGAAAACTTTGTACTGTACGGCTCATCAGGTCCGAAATCGCTTTGATGGATGGCGCAGCGTTGTGCAGGTCAAACTTTGAGATTGGAACCTCGTTATCGGGGCGGAGAGAAGGCAGCAGCATAGCATGGTCTCTATGCCTCTTCAGACGCGGACGAACGGTGAGAAAGACGTGTGCCTGTGTTGGTATATTCGTTTCGTTCGAATGCCATTCAGCTCCGGTTTTTGCTGAGGGGGTAAATCTCTTCACAAAGTGATGACTTAGTATCGGTGGTTTGCAGGAGCCTCAGAGTGATCAGTGACGACTCGGTAGAAAAGCCATTGGCCCACTGGCTGGGGACCGAATTCGCAGTTGCAGCTTCCGAACCGTGCTGTTCCTCTCCGGCAACAAGTGAGTCTATATGCATGGAATGCCGTAAGATCGGAACGTAGAGGTTTATCGTGATGTCGAGTTCCCATCCGCCAATGCCAGTTTGGATTTGTGTACGTGGAAATGAAGCAGTTGATGTCGCTGGGAGATCGTTGTTCGCCACGAAAAGTCAGGGGGCGTTATCGCAGAGTCTCAGGCACCGGAAGTCGAGTTATTTTTAAAAATAAATAAGTGAATAAAATGCCCGTCGGCCAGGTCGATCTGTAACGCTACGCAAATAAAGTTGGAATTCTGGGGTACTGTCATGCACGTGTTGTGGGTGTACCGGTGTCAACGTACGTAGGATCCGAGCGGGCAGAGACGGGAAAACAGAGAAGAGAAAGCGGAGGAGGGGAAGTGGGGGAGCGAGATCATTGTCTGCTTGTTAGCTGGGCGAGATAGGCGGGACGGTGGGGTGAGTTGTCTGCGAGTATTGGCAAGGAGAGTTGGGCGGATGTCCGAGCCGGAGTCGGACTGAGGTACAGACGAGGGGAGACGATGATCCATGATCGCAATGCGGAGTACAATAGTTACTCTGTGACCTGACGCATCTCACGCAGCGTTCTCGGCCGACGCTATTCTCTAACCTGTCCTACTTGGTATTGACACCCCAGCTGTTGGTTCTGTCGGAGTTTTTCTTTCTCAGACAAAAGCAGAAGCCCCCCCCCCATTTTATTTTTTTATTGTCCCAGCTGACTTCTAACTACTCTAGAAACGAACAACGGTGAGCTCCAGCCACAGCGCCACGCCATCCACTGTTGTAGGCTTGGCGGGTGCTAGTTATTGCGTACTCCATACTGGGTACGGAGTACTTCATACTACGTATACATAGCAGAGTACTTCGTACGGAGTACTCCGATGGTATAGCGACAGACAAACAACAGTGCGCGAACTGCCACCAACTTTGGTTGACTGGCCAAGCATCCAACTGTCTGCAGTTACGAAACAACCGAAATGTCCACGAACGCAAACATCGTCCGGGGCTTTGATTGCTCCATGAATATGAGGCACGCGACATTCTCTGTCTTGTTTTCGCTCGCTGCCTGCCTGCTCGCCCGCCCGCGCGCCCGCTTGCCCGCGGTTTGTTGCTGCCTACCCCGTCCTCATTTCCCTGCCCTAAGAACACTTGCATCCTGGATGGACAGTTCGTTGCATATTTTTATCCTTCGGTCAGATACCGAGTACTCGTACATTTTACTGCCGTCCTGCTTATCCAATCTGTTAAAGGCTTGCCCACAACACGATCCAATAATATGCACTGTGTTCCGCCCGATTGGCGCAGGGGCCCGTATTCCGTTTATAGATTTATACTCACCGATGGCGATGTACTGGCCGGTCGGCTGACAGAACGGCCGTGCCGTATCTGTTCTTTTTGCTTAGATTGCTACGTGTCCAGCTCGTCTTTGAGTTCTCTCGTCTTGCCCAAGTGAACATCTGCAGCAAAATAGGCATCAACGGTAGCGGCGTCGAAATCCTTCACTGACGACCAACAATTGGTCCCAGTGCGGCACAGATTCTATTAATATCCCGGCCACCGAAGAATGTATACTCCAGACACTATTATTTTGGTACAATAGACTCAAGTGACAAGCTTCAAATTGCCGGTTCTTACTTCCTACACCACCACTCGCACCCACTGCGTCCATTATCGTTAAGCGACGAGCCTCCTCTCAGTGGACCGGCGCCACATGTCACCACTGGGTGACCACAGCGTCATGGATGCAAGAGATCTTCATTGCGGTTGACGTCGAAAACTCGAAGCGCATGCCGTAGCCCGATGGCCATGTTCACAGCAGACACGTTAAATAGCTTCCAGATTGGTAACGTGAAAGTTTTAACACATGGATTGTCTCCGTGGAAAGGAGCATGAATGACGGCTACTGCGCGACATGTAAATCTTGATCACGGTGGTTTGCGCAACACAAAATCGATCGACGTTAACGACATTAATGCTGAATGAAGCTGAATGTATCAATGTCCCCATGTGTTCAGTGTAAAAATTCCCGCCAACCTTTTAAAACTTGCAGTACCTGGTGCAATGTAGTGCTATTTTATTTCCCATACCAGGCTCCACAAGATGCTGACCACCAACTTGTCCGCAAGCAGATAATAACCCCTCACTCAACGACGGTTATCTTATTCCATCTTTATTTGTCCTCTTGCCACCATGACCGCAGATACATCCGCAGAGTACACCGGATACGCGCAGTACCTGGAGCGGC
Source organism: Conoideocrella luteorostrata (assembly GCA_032433595.1). Lineage (NCBI taxonomy): Eukaryota > Fungi > Ascomycota > Sordariomycetes > Hypocreales > Clavicipitaceae > Conoideocrella > Conoideocrella luteorostrata. The sequence goes on from JASWJB010000026.1 coordinate 156,818, forward strand.
CCAGCTTCCACAGGAAGTTCACGCTCCCCGCAACGGCAGACCATGGCGCCCTGGACGTAGGATTCTCAGATCTTGGGCGGCAGCCCGCATCTACAGGCGACCAAGAGGATTCGCTGCCCGTGGTGCTCTTCATGCCGGGCATGTTTGCATCCCGCCTTCATGGCGTCTTGATGGACGTTGTGGGCCAAAAGATTGGCGTCCGTGTCGTGACTGTCGATCGGTGAGGCTACACACTTCAACACCAACCCTGAGCCGCATTTCTAACACCGGAACCTACCGTCTGTAGACCCGGAATGGGCCAGTCGACCGACGTAAAGCTGACACAACGCGTCGCAATCTGGGTTGAGCTTGTGCCGCAACTCCTGGCCCACCTTGGAATCCGGCATGTCTCGCTGGTATCCCACAGCGCGGGGACCATATACCTCCTTAACACGCTGTATAGCTGTCGCGACGTGCTTTCGCCTACGAGACCATATGCCGCCCTAATGGGTAAGTCATCACATCTTGATGACTAGTGGAAACGCGTGCGTGTGCTGACTACTCCAGCTCCATGGGTGGACGTTGAGCACTCGGGCTCCAAGCTCATGCAGACGGTGAGGCTGATCCCCAATGCCCTATTTGGCTCCTGGAACACGGTGGCCAAGACAATTGCCAGGAATATAGCGCCCGCAATCGGTTCAAGCCTCGCGTTTACGGGGAAATGCCTGCAACGAATCAGGCCAGCAACGTCGGATGAACCCGAACCATCCATGAACCGTCTTCATTGGCAAAGGGAGTATGGGCTCTCGTCTGAGTTTCTAGACGTAGTTATTGAGATGGTAGTGAGCGACATGTTCTTGGAGAATACAGCTGGTGCCAACAGCGAGGCGAGGCAGTGCCTCAAGAAGGAAGGGAAAGGCATGCGGGGGGTCTACGAGGAGCTCGACGTCTTTGTGCAGGACTTGGTTGCGCAGGAAAGAAATCGTGCACAGGAAGGTAAGCTGAGGGTAAAGGTATTTTTTGCAGAGGACGACGTCATGATTGGCAAAGGTGGCCAGCGGTACATGGACGCTTGTTGGGACCATGAAAGCGAGTTTGCCGACGTACTAGAGTATAGTTCTGCGACTGTCGAGAACACTGACCATGATAACGTGATAATGACAGCAGCCGTGTTGGAAGAGATAATTAACGATTGCAGGTAGCCGCGAAGGCGACACATAGCGGGAATCGGATTCACATGTTATGCTGGGGGTGGGCCGAGACGACGAGTTCAACCAGTAGGGTCAGCGACTAGATGAGATACCGCAATCGTTAAAGCTACAGCTAGCGATGGGTTAAATTGACTGTAAACAAGTTCTTGTACTCAAACTAACTATGGATTCAACTTAGGCCCCATAGTTGCAAGTCGGCTGGCTGGCTGCCATGGCTGTTTAAAACCGTCCAACACTGTTGATACAACTATTTATTCCAAAGCTGCAGCACTACCTTGTTTTCCCGTGTTGCCGTAATTGCCAAATGTGCCATAAATGTGAATGCTCGCTACTGTTGGCAATCGAAGGATCCGCAGTAGGGAGGTGTTGAGCGGTCGGTTAGGCACCTGTGAGGCATACCAACCCTAACCCAATGCTTCAGTACACGCAGACAAGAATCAGAACCAGGCTTGTTATGGTTCACCAATTTCAGATTCTTAGCACCATTGAGAGTGAGTACACTCTACTAATAAGATATAGCTCCTGCGTTTTCCTTATAAGTAGTAGTAAGGGAATAGAGACTGGCGTTTGGAGCCAATGCCTCTTAATCTGGATCCATTCATTCTTTTCGGTGGGCTACGTAATGTTATAAACTATATTTATAATAAACTATTCACGCTGTTAATGAGAAAGATTACCTTTGCTGGATTTGGCAACAGCTTTCAAGCTCTAACTTTTAACTGTAGACGTGTCCTCGGGTACATGCATAACATCGTCACGCTCAATCATGGCCGTGTTATCGATGAAACCACATCGGGTTTGAGTTAAGTCGTCATGGTTTCCAACTGCCGTTCTCCTCTTGAAAAAGATCGTTGCGATAATTGTTTCGCTATGACTGAGCCATGCATAGAGACAACACGTCACCAATCAGTCGGCCGACCAGGCCGATCCATTCATAACGCTAATTATAGATTGAGGCTCACAAGCGGCCCGACAAACACTCGTGCCACGGCGGTAGCCAATAAGAGAGACATCGACAGATGTTGGCTCCTAAAATAGGATGATATGCAGAGAAACATCCCTGTATAAGCGATATCGCTCGCGATTATTGCTGGAATAAGGTTTTTGACCCTATCGATCTGTTAAGTATGTAAGATTAGACCTAGATACATATGTCTGTGAGTAGTAGGAAGTAGCTGGTCCACGTGGTTCCATGTGGTAGACTGCTAGATGCACCCACTTCTGTGTAACATTGGGATCAAGGAGGTCACGCCCCTTCTGAATTTCCTGGTGCCTGACATATCTTCGTCTTCTGGTGAGATCCCATCTTCCCCTTATTAACCTCACGACTCAACCGTTGCAATGCAGGGTCCGGGCGATCTTGATCTTGATCTTGATCTTCATCCTGGCCTTGGCCTCCTAAGCATTCGGGGACTCATTCTCTGACCCTTACGGCTACAGCGACTGGGGAGACTATCACGATGCTCCCACATTTCAAATCGATGATTGGATAAAAGTGACATGGGAAACTAACGCCGCAAAAATGGACACACTCCTAACGGTGGAGACGCCAAAAGATCCGAAACTGCCACAGGAGAGGACATGGCTGCTAAGTAAGCAATATGCAATCCGTGTTTTGACCCCTTGAACAAAACTAAGTATGAATAGTGAATTCGTCGAGCGTGGAATACGTTTGGCCCGTTAGCCTCGATAGCTTTTCTACTGAGAGAGCTGCTGCGATCGAAAACGGGACCAGCGCTGCGGTCTGGTTTGGCCTCTTTCCGCCTGGCGAATCACAATACACGGTCGGTTCGCGCTACATAAACGTTACTACTGTTCCATCTCGCACGAAAGCAACAACGATGGGAAGCTGTACCTCCGTTCCCACGGCTGCAAGTTCCCCTTCACCTGCCGGAGCGGCTGCCCTGACAGGCTCCAATTCAGGTCCCACGGACTCTTCCCCAAACTCATCCGGTACGGGGTCACCACCGAGCGGTTTGTTCAATGGGGCTGTTATTGGTGGTGTTTTGGGCAGCTCGCTGGGCGGACTTCTCTCATAGCTGCAGCAGGTTACCTAGGCTGGCGACGTCTCTTTAGAGTCAAACGTCCCGCTGGCGACCAAAATACAAATGGAGTTTCTGGGCATTTAAAGTACCAGAGCATGACACAGGCCGAGCCACAGGTGCCAAATGTGGAGCACCGGGCATCAGAGTTGAATGCTGGCCCGCCGTCGCACCCTCCTGTAGCACATGAAGTCTCCTGAGAAGTGTCAACGTTGCTGTCCTTTGACATATCTGCGGTGCCTGATGTGTTCTCGCTGATATGCACGTGTGCTAGCAATAGACCCGGTGAACGAGATAGACAAACGGCGCGCTTCACCGTTGACTTTAGTCGCAAGGCCCGTTCAGCAAAGAATGCACGTTTACGCCACGTTGATTAAATGAACCATTAGATATCCAGATCGTCTGTCGGTAGTCCGCCATTCCATCTGGATGTTGATTGGCTAACGGAGGTAACTCCATGTGCCCGCCTCTCCACCTTCAACATTTGTCCCCAATCAAAGCTTAGGTTGACGATGCTTTGACATCATCTTACTGATCAATCGTTTAGACAATATTATTTGACATCCTCTTCTCTGACCATCATTTGTGTTTAAAATGGCAGGCGGCGCTCCTTCCTATTTCGGTGTGTGATGGAACGTCGATATGCGCCTCTGCGGCCTTGGAGCCCCGGCGCTGAAGCAAAGGAGCTGGAGCGCGAGCCCGATCCGTCATCGGAAATGAAAGGCGTGCGGGTCAGCGTTTCTGTTGCATGCAACAACTGCCGACGGAGAAAAACTAGAGTAGGCTTCTTTGTTATCCTCTGGATTATGGTTTTAACAATAGTTTGCAGTGTGATGGCCTCCGGCCCATTTGCTCCAACTGTCGAGACAAAAAGAGTCGATGCGAGTATCGAAACGAAAAAGGTCTATCAAAAGAATCAAAAAGTCTTATCGTTGAAATGGTTCAAATGCTGGGTCGGCTGCCCAGCGCGGAGACTCTGCAGTATCTAGATGAGTTGAAGAACGAGGCCGACGCGGCAAAGATTCTATCGACACTGAGAGGGGGCTTGACAAGCAAACAACCCGAAGCAGATACTTCAACTAGAGCTCCCAATACTGATATCAATGACCCGATTAATGCCACAACTTCGTCACCGGGGTGGCAGACGCCGTATCCTAAAGCCTATCCAGGAATAGCCGGTCGCTATGTAGATGTATTCCAAACTGATTCAACATATGAGGTGATGGAATCTTCAACTCGCGACCTCGACCTCCCCCATGCAGACAAGTGAGTACAACTGGGCTGAATTTATATGGGAAATTAATCACGGGCCTGGGCTAACTCGTATAGTCTTGTGACCGATCAACAGTCTGCTCATTTATTGGCTTACTCGGCAATCCAGCAAGACGAAGAAGTAATGTTGGAATTATGTGATCCTCGGCTGCGAAAATTAAACATTCGTCATTGGACAAACGTCAACATAGACAATGAGCTGGCAACTAGATGCATATCTTTATACTTAGAGACTGACCACCCTCTCTTAGGGCATTTCAACCCTGACTTGTTCGTCTCTGACTTAACTTCCGAGAAGGATGACTATTGTTCGTCACTTTTAGTTAATTCATTGTTATACTGGGCTTGCGTATGATTGAATCTCTTCCACCATGAAGATAACTACTAAGCATTCTCTTAGCAAATGTATAGTGCCCTCGATCCACAAACAGATCAACTAGCAATATTCTTCTGCGAGGAAGCGGAGCAACACTGGATGGATGAGCGTGGAAAGGGAAATGATTCGATGATAATTCTCGCGGCGACTGAGTTCTTATGCCTAGGCTACTTGGGACAAGGCAGGGACCATTCAGTATTACGATACCTTACCGAGGCAGCAAACATGGCAGATCGAATGGCCCTATTCACTACGGAAGGGCCTATGGACGGCAAGCGGATAACCGCCCATATCAATACCGTTGGTGCAGACAAGACGGCGCTTATGTACACAGCATGGGGCATCTTTGGCTGGCTAACGTGAGTATATCTTCGCCTCAGCCAATGAGTTATCACGGGGCTAATACTTAGAAAAAGGCTAATGTCTCTCTTTTACCACCAACCTGGTATACTATGCCCAAAGTTTCCTCCCCGGGTTCCCATCCCTAAAAGAGATACGCTGGATGTATCAAACGGTGCTTTCGGCCACAGCACCGAGAACGTACCTTCCCTGCCGGTGTATATGGGAGATACATTTACATACCTCTGTCGATTTTGGACTATTATGCGTGAAGTTAGTTGGGTATACCACACTCAAGGCCAGCAGCCTTGGGGGCTGAGCGGCGCTTCAGAGTTCGCCGAGTTCAAATTTCGCGAGCTACTTGCTTGGAGCAATAGCCTCCCTGACCAGCTTTCTGCATATGAACACAGTCAGCACCACCATGTACAAGTCATGCAGTGAGTCTCAACATGAACTACACGATATAACTTGTTTTGCTTGAACTAAGAAACATACTCGCAGTCTCTGGCTTCACTCTGCAGTCCTTGACATATTTCGTCCCTTAATGCGTGACGAATTACAAAGATCGAGATGTCTCAAGACTTTCAACAATAATGCTTGCACCCCGAAAGCTATATGCCACTTTTCAACATTAAGACTGAAGAGACTCATTGTAAACTATCGCTTGAATTTTAGGGCTTCCAGTTTCACCTTCTTGTGGCACACTGCGCTTATATACGTTGCTAATGCCCTGCTGCAAAACGAAAAAGGGGGAAACTGGTACTCTTGTCTGCTACTTTGCTTGTACGGCTATCAGAAATTAAGCCGCTCATGGCGCGTTGCTGAAGCAATCACAAAGGGGATTCTATCCATGACACTTCGTAAGGGCGACATATCAAGTATTGCGGCACGCCGCATTCTCCTCGATTTTAAGAACAGGACCCCTGATAGCATCTCTGGAGGAATCCGCGCGACCTTCATGGTGGACCTTGACCGAGCTTTGTCGGAACCCAGCTCTGCCACAGTGGAGTATCTTGCAAGTCAGTTTGAGGGCAATGCGATACTGGATGAGTACACCAACATATTTGACAATAGCAAGAGGAGAGAAGAAAGATAGGCTGAGAAGAAAGGTGATAGAGAGAGCTGGGTAGAAGAACCACTACTGTCGTTATATACTTAAGAAGATTTCAGTCAACCACGCTGCAGAGGGTCAACCCCCTTGTTGAGATGCGGATAGTTCAGGTCAGGAAGATTAGTGCCGTAAATAGCTAAAATTACGAGGCAAGTTCCGCTGTAACGGTATGAGCTATAATGAGGTTATTAGCTAGGGGTCCACGGATAACCCCGTCAACCGGAAGATATGGAGGAATTCGCCGGTTTAGTGAAGTCAGAATCTAGGGATAAGAAGGAAGGAATTTCCCTTCAATTTGGAAGGCATCGCACATCATCAGAATCGTCACATTCAATTCAAATCTATCTATTCCTTCCAACTTTCCACTATGCCATTGCCATTGCTCTGGCCTCGATAACGTAACACCTCTAGGGCTGCGATGGTGCCCAGCGTGACCCGTTTCATGGCTTCTACGTCGCCACCGCAGATATCGCGCCACAATCTGTAAATATGGTTCAAGTACGTAAGGTTTGGCTAAAGTCGATGTAAACATTTAATCAAGAAGCGACACTGCTAGGAGATAATTAGGATATTACCTCGTCACACTTTATGTCAATAAGTTAATGAATAGTACCTAGTTAGACACCGCTAAATAGTCCTAGAATAGCGAGAAGAGTATTAAGCGCAGTGCTGTGCTTCTTGTGCTTCGAAAGTTAGTTAAAGAGTTTCCTACTGTTCGCGTTCGTTACAAGCCTACCTAACTATAAGTTTTCAAAGAAGGGGTTCTCTATGCCAACTAGTCCTTAGAACTGTCTAATAGTAATATAATATTCTCTGTCATCTAGCGCTTTCTGGTAGTTATAGCTACTAGTTAGTAGAATTCGCAGGTTATTACTAAGATCTGCTCCACATTAACATAAGCTACTTGTCTTTAGATACTACACACTATTAAGACATAGATTAATAATCTATCTCTTCTTAGAGCCTTGCAGCACCCTGTTAGCCGCCGCAAGTCAGTCATAGCCTGTCAGAGACTACCACTTGTGAGGGCATTCAGGGACCACGTGACGTAGTGAGGCTAGGGATGCACCTCCGGCCACTGGAGGAGAGTATCATGCAGCTAGCAAACTCTTCACTGCGGGGTAGCGGCGAAGCATAAGTAGGAAGGAGGAGACCAGATCTTGAGAAGGGCAGAGATTAAGACCGTTCACAATAGAGTGCTACCTTATTGCTACGAAGCTGCGAATACATCAGGAGTCTTGTCTATCACTCTGCTATATCAGAACCCAAGTCGTGACATTGATCTACCTATTTACGACACTGATTATCCTGACAGGGAGCTATTCTCGTCTCAACAATACTCTTCCCCGATATCCTTGGGTGCATCGTTAGTTCACGAGTTGGAATAGATTGGAGAGGTTTAAATTCTTGTGCATTGATGAGAACGCTGTGTTACATTGATGATTGAGGAGGAATTCCTCGTCTGACGGTCCTGTCCAAATCCCCCCACAAATACCCCTACAATCTGAGACACGCCTGTCTCGGATTCCTGCCTTGGCCCAGAGGCCACATATCCTTTCTGTCACTGCCCGTGTATCCACGCATCCACTCACACACACATGTTATCCAACATCACGACCCGGCGAGGGTCATCGCAAGCGGTGGTCTCTGACATAACCACTTTAATATGAAATATTATTTATTGAAACGCATTAGGCCATTTCTTCTGCGCGTCCAGAACGGCGGTCCTCAGCGAACCAATGCTCGGTGATGTCTCATTCACCACAAACCCGCCGTACTGCCAGGTCTTTTCAAATTGCCGAATTCTGTTATTCAGTGCCCCCTGATCTAGGCTCCCTTTCTGGATAGCATCTTTCAGTCCATCGATAAAGATCGACCACCTTGGTCGATAATATGAACGGATCAAACCAGACCATGATTTAGCAGCATAATCATTTAGACTCCCCGCATTCCAATTCCAAACAGTAATTTGGCTGCGAGCATTAAATGACATCAATTTAGCATTTTTTGTTTGGGTTGCCCAATTTTGTGACCCTTTAAGCCATCTTTCGAGTGTGAAATGCCTATTCTGCGAAAGAACAGTGTCAATCCCGGTAAGCAGATCCAGTAGTTGTTCGCCAGCGGCAGAGAGATTGCAGACGATGGACTTAACAGAGCAGCTGTTATACGCAGTGACCAAGTTATTGTAAAAAATTATAAAGAAGTTGCTCATGGCCTGTCGTGTCACATCTGTGAGATCGAGTTGAAAAGCCGGAATATCCCAAAGCTCATTCTTAGCAGACGCCGCGTTAATCATCAGTCTCCATGCCTGTTTGAGGACCTTTGGGTCGTAGTGAAGTGCTGTTGGGGGCGGATAATGGCCGGTTCTATTTACTAGACCATTGAGGGCCGGGGCTATTTGATATAATGCGACTCCGACGCTGGGAATTTGTGGATTGACATTGTTGTAGATATTGCTGCGTAGAAGCTCCCAAGCCTGAAACAGTGATTGGGGAAGGGTTGAAATTCCTGCATATCTTCGCGCAGTCCAGAATTTGATATAGCTCTGGGTCTCAATCGGGGTAGCAGACCACGCTTGGTCAAATATAAGGTCAAACATGACGTCATTGCCCTCATAGCCTTCCGGCGCCAACCCGAACCCAACCAAAGAGTCTGATGCCTGAAGCGCATGCATCGTATCCTGCGTAATTTTCGACATTTGCCCGTATAAGGCCATATTACCACCAAAGTCCAGTAGCTGGCACCAAATCCAGGGTCTACCAGCAAAGCTTTGCGTCCGCTTCCATACAGGGGCCGCTTCAGCATACAAGTCAAGAATTATCATGCTCGTCTTGTCTTTCACCCCACCTAAGTATGCATTAATTCGTTCTTGGGTCCAGAAACCTGGATTATTGTAAAAGAGCCAACCTTGCATGAGCCATATAGCCGCAGGGTTCGCATCCGTCACGTAACCGTAAGTGGTCTTGGAGATGTTTTCAAGATAAAATGTAGAGGTAGATGCTGGTGACATTTCGTTAAACTGATCAAGAGTGTAAACATTCGTAACGTTACCATATGCCTGAATCTGCTTTTGAATGAAAGCGCGCTGAATCTGGCCGAACAAGGGATCTTGAGGGTTCAGGAACATCGCGTGGGTATATTGGTCTGGCATATCGATCCATTTGGGAGCTATTGTGAAGTTTGAACCAGGATGAGCCGTACGAAGTCCATATGGGACGTACCCCGTGAATGCTGGCAGCACAGGAGTAATACCTAGCTCAACCATTCGGCCCACAATCTTCTTTTGAAGCGTAAATTGAGCTTCAATCCATTCTTTCGGAACGTCTCCGACGCCACCCCAGGAGCCTCCGACGTTACCAAATCGGTTCCAAGCTTGAAATGCCGGACCACTGAAAAATGAGATAACATCGGCTTCCTTCATGCCCATCTCGGTCAAAGTGTCGAGAAGGATTTTTTCATAGCCTAGCCAGGCAAGTTGTATATTGACGCCTCGCAAGGCTGCCCAATCGAGCTGTCTTTCCCAGTCTTCCCAAGTGTTCCAGGCGTACGAGTAGGAAAATGAAACTATAAATGTGTCACAAATTACTCCAGCGCCACGTTTCTAACGGGAATTTGAGATTTTCCTTACCAGTATTTAGATTATACCTCCAAGGCACAACACTCAAGCCAGTAAAAGGAGTATCGACCTTGGGCAGGATGTCCGGAACTTTAACATGGCTGTCCGCGAACATAAAATCATCTAGATAGAGGGCGTTCTGTGCGTAATGACGCAAGCTTTATAACGGGTATGTGAGCACATCTTAGAAATCAGCATCGGGGCGTTGACGTCCTTACCCTCTGGCTAGAGCATTTAGGGAAGTCCCCTGGACATGAATTTTGCCGTTAGATGAAGTTGAGACAGTGTAGTTGTCTTTTTTAGGTTGGCTCCATCTAGAAGGTCGGACCTGCGTCCCAGTAACGGCAAACTCGAACTGGTCACCGTGACCCGCAAATAGTCGGTCGGCAAGTTTTTTAATACCCTCGGTCGATAGCTGAGGATCTGCGGAACAAAGTGCAGGGGCTGCCAAGAAATGCAAGACAATATAGTGTAATCTCATAGTGGTGGTTAAACAGATAGTAAGCTGATTAACAAAAAGATGTCTACCGTGATTTTCTATCTCTACTGGACTGTACGGAATAGACAATGCTTACATTATAACTACGTGGATAATGAGGAATTTTGCATTAAAACAGTCTTCAGAGCCTCAGTGTTTCCTAAATCTTCCACCGATATGCTCCGCTTGCATGAGAACGGCATATGATACGTTACCAAGCCTTGAAGAAACAACGTATTATTAGTTTATTATTTATACTAAATAATACTAGAGCCTTTAATTATATCCTGTTGACCCCATCGCAAACTAGGAACCTTCTTCAAACGGCTCTAGATCTAATACTAGAGTCTTAAGAGCTGTTTAATTAGGAAGGTTGCATAAACTATTAAGGTTCTTGAGCCCTGGCGCCGGTCCAGCTGCACTAACACTAAAAACTTAGTGGCTATCTAATTAATCAGAGCGTTGCTGTGGCGTGTTTGAGATGTTACTGCAGTAGCATTCTAAAAGGCGTAACTATAGCCCCCTAAATAAGATTTGCTTTAGTTGTTTAAAACCAAACATTAACGCCACATTAACAAGAAAGAGAGGGGAGCTGTATGCATAGCAATGTTAAGGACTCGAGCTTAAGCTCGTATTTCTGTAAACGCGCGCTGCTGGCCCAGAACGGAGGGGTAAGATAGGCGTATCCCTGTTAGGGGCTTACCTTAGCGCCGTAGCTTAGCGGCGCGGAGAAGAGAGGAAGAGAGCTTCTCGCTCTCTTCTTCTTTCCCTTCTTCTCCCTTAAGCTTATAGATTTTACTTGTTTGCAGATAACCCAAGGCCAGTCCATTACAGGCAACTACTAAAGCAGTAAACCTTCTCATTTAAAATATATTCTATTTACTTTTATAAAGTTAAATTAACGAATACTTATTTAGTATTTAATTACTGTCGAGACCGAAATTGTTGTCCGCCCTGACTATGTTTATTTATTACAGGCACGGACCGCGCACTGACAAACCGTGGCTAGTACCGTGCTACTAGTATCACTGTGAGAGGCACGTACCCCGCCAACCGGATTAATTTAGGCAACCATAACACCAGCCAAATTTGGCTTGTTAGCATTCAGCAGCCAAAACTGGCTTTCTAAAAAGTACGCAGTAAAGTGCGTATTACACCGTGTCAAGCCACATTGTGCCACTACAAGTCCGTGCCTACAATTAATAAAGAAAGTGGGAGCGGACAATAATTTCGGTCTTGACAGTAACTTAACTTAGTAGTTACCTAATAACACCCGCTTGCACTTGGCTGTGCGTGCGAATATATGTGTGTGGGGCGTGGCTAATTACCCCACCGTGTGGTTGCGACATTAATTAGTGGCGGCATTAATGGGTGCCAGGTGACTCGTAGTAGGTACGTAGTATTGCGCCGATTCATAGCTAGTCCACCAATGGCTTGCAACATTCACGTGCCAGCGCTCGGTCAGCATGTGTCACGGTGGATAACTAATAGATAACACTCTACGACTAATAACCACCTCATGCGCTAAAAGTCAATTCTCGAGCCCTATATTTCATGTTTGTAGGGGAAAGTGGCCCGTTCCTGGACTGGTCTGCTGGGAGTTGTTTTTGATAAATACCAGAACAGACAAAATTGGTGTGGTGTATGAGGCTTTCTGCCCAATAGCTTACAATGGCTGTTTAAGCTGTGCCACAGAATTGAGTTTGCATTTTGCTGATAAATACAAGAGCCAAAATCGGCGATTAGTCAGTCCTTTATCAGGTAAACCGCCGGTTTTAGCTTATGATGAGGTTCAGCCTCCACTAAGGCCATTACTAGTATGTTGAGGTGCATTGAAGACTTGGTTGTCCAGCACTAAGATTTCAGATGCCAACAGGCGGACGCTGAATCTGGACAGCCTTGTACACTGCTATAAATTTGCTGTCGTCGTCCGTGTGCTCCTTGTTTACATCATTTTGAACGTGGTGGTATTCCATTACCGGCATCGCCATGGGTTATCCGCCACCCTGAATTCCCAGCGGGCAATCCTGCCAGAGAAAGACTTTTCGTTAAAGGCTACCGAGAGTGAAAATCAACTTTTTAATAGTGGCTAAAATGATCTGTGAATGGTTTCAGCTAAAAGTTTCCAGTTGAACGATATTGTCAATGAAAAATATATCTGGAATCTGCGATACAGCACGTTATCGCAGCTTATGTCGGGGCTATTTTAGTGAGTATTCTTATATTAATTATGCAAGATGCTACTATTGCTGTAGAGAAGCTGTTTGAAAAGAGCTTCAAATTAGAAATAGGGTAGGTAGCCGTCCTTGATGGAGGTGTTATAACCATTATTTACATGCTGCATAATAAACAGACTGCAATTCTTTCCATCTTGTAGACTTTTTGTTTAACATAAGTGGTTACGCGTAATGTCTACATACGTAGATGTTGACATTGACCATTTGTAATACTCTCCAGACTTTATTTTTATATATCAGTATTTGCTCTCAATTGGCATTCAATGTGACTTTAAAACAAAGCATCTTCCTATCGTCTAAATTATTAATTGAGTTACAACCTTCGGTCTATGACAAATCGTAACCTTCTATGTACTCTGACTAGGAAGCTTTCCCGTATCTGCCAACTTAAATCCCTGACCTGTCTTATCTCTTTGAATCAATCCAAGTCGTCATAAGAAACTTGATATAACTTGTAAATGTCCATCTATTTAATCGGTTGGGTTTTGAGACAACCCTCCGGGTACAATGACGGAATTCCTAGATAGTGACCATCTATAAAAAGAGGTCTAATTCCTCGTCAATTAAATAGAATACAAGGACAATTCCGCTGCATTCAGACATCCATAGCTGCTCACTTGTGACAACTACATTATTTAAAGAAGAAAATGTGGCCTATGGGGAAAGGATAACAAAATTACTCTTAGAAAAGCGCTGCGACCAAGTCCACATTACGAACGAATGCTACAAAGAGCTGCAGAGTCGAAATTCGCTCATCTCCCCAACCCATCCAAATTTAAAATTGCCTTTTATCTACAACTCCTCAACGCGTACTGAGAGGTAGTTCAGAGCTTGTTGAGAGGCAGCTATTATATATTGCGTGCCAAACAAGCTACGACATGTTTGCCGAAAGTTCTGTGCGGCAAATGCCCCGTGGGCTTTGTACACGGTGACCTCCCGCTGCGATATTTTAGGTGCTGCGTGACAGTGAATGCTGCCTGAGGATGCGCTAAATGCCCCGCTTTGGGACGTTTCTGTTTCGGCCGCCACGCCTGTGTTCTTTCGCTAGCTTATTCGGCTCACCAAGAACCCCGAGTGTCGTTGTGCTTGCATTTTATCAGGCTCAGCCTATGCCCATGCCTATACGTGCGAAATTGGCGCCAAGATTTACTGCCGGATGCTCTTAGAGGTACGTCTGTAGAATTGCCAACGCTAGCTACCCGCCACTGATACGTCTGCTGGCTGGATAGCATACAAATCGAATGCCATGTCGTCCGCGCGCCCTTCTCATGTGCCAACTGAGCCCCCTCTCGAATCTTTTCGAGATGAGATGAAAGGCAACACCATCCGAAACGTCAATGATCTCTTCGCCAAGTACTTCGAGGGGAAGTCCTGGTCCGTGGACGTCCAGAACAAATTGCAAGAAACAAAGTCGGCCGACATCGTCAGCAAGTTGTCTGCCGGTGTCTCTGGCATTGCTCAATTCGACGCGCTCGCAGAATGGCTTGCTGAGTTCCAAAACCTGTTCTTCACAGTCGACCAGTCCGGCTACCGCTTCCACAGCCAGCCGTTCAGCAGCACGGGTAGCACACCTTGGACTAGTCTCTATCTCGAGACATCCCATCTCCAATCCGTTGCAGGCAGCACCCGAGTGTTTGGTGAATTCCATCATGATGGCACCTCCGCCCTGGATGATGACGGTGACGAAATTTTGCGCTTCTGCGGGCGAGCACTGCAGCTGTTCAAAGTCCAGTCGGCCCGATGCTTTGTGCATGGGTTCCTGGTCCGCGGCACTACGCTGGAACTCTGGGTTTTTGATCGCTCGGGGGCCTATAGTAGCAAGAAGCTCGACCTGGCACAGAAACCTGACCTACTGGTGCGGACTATGGCCAGTTATACTCTGATGAGTGATGAGGAAGCTGGGTTCAACACTTTTGTAAAGCGTCTTGCACCTGGCCCGGACAGTTACATCACATTTAATCAGCGTGACAATTTCCACCTTCGACCAGAGTTGATTGCAAAGGCGGACTACATAGTCGGGCCCGGAACAACCTGCTATGTAGCTTCGACTTCGACAACCGGGGAACCAGGCATCGTCATCAAATTTTCCTGGCGAGAGGAGGAAGAGCCGACTGAGTGCCGCCTACTGAAGCTGGCGCATGAGCGCCACGCGTGGGGAGTCATCCAGCTCCTGGGCTATCAGGACCTGGTGAATATCGCCGACCTTCGCCGGGGGCTGGACTTACCTCAAACATTTGTCAACCGGACATTCTCGTGCGTCGCTACTACCCCTCTTGGTCGTCCGATCCGACAGTTCACATCAATTTCTGAGCTTTTGGAGGTCTTCCGCGATCTTGTCAAAGCCCTTCAATCTCTATACATGAATGCAAGGATCCTCCATCGCGACGTCGCCATTAAGAATTTTAATCATGACTCCGCAGCACAGCGCAGACAGCCCCAAGGGTGTGTTGCTTGATTTCAACTTCGCACTGGATCTCGACAATGTCCGTCCTATTGAGCCAATGGTTGGGTCAGATGGGTTCATGGCTATTGGCATTCTCTCTGGACAACGCCATACTTATCGTCACGACTTGGAGTCCCTGTTCTACGTATTTCTATGGATCGCTATTGCGAACGACCGAGTGCATGACGAAGCGAACGACATACTGAAAGGCATGCCAAAGACGTCACGGCTCTGGAAGTGGTGCAGCATGGATTTCAGGGCCGTCGGAAGGGACAAGGCCGCCGACATGAGTCCTGAGGGCTTTGAAGGAATTCTAGATGAGTTTTCCCCCGACTTTGCTTCTCTTCGAGGTCTGGCAAAGGAGCTACACGCGCTCATCTTCCCTATGCACGATGAGAAGATCTTCACGGGTACTGAGATGGACCAAGTTGCTGTTCAGAGGCTCTATGATGGCATGGCGGGTGCTTTCAACAGGAGTGCCCTGGCATTCCAGGGTTAGGAATCTTACTTACTTTCAACGGCGCCGGTAGCAGCGGTTAGATTACTAGACTGCTGTTCTTCAAGGGTCTGCGCTCCATGTTCTCACTCCACAGGGAAGAATATCGCATGCAGAGACAACTGGCATGCTTGGTTCTCCCGCCAGCCGTGGAAAATATAGCGCAAGGCAGATCGAGTCATACAAGGCGGACTAAATTCATGCCCCGTATGACTCAAGCGGGTTACTTCACTAGGCTGAAAATGCACAGCACTTCAGACTATTATATTATCTAGCTATTGACGTAATTTAAATTACATTCGACTTCTAAGCGTAATAGTTGTTATCGTTCGAATTAAATGGGTTCATAGATCAACGTGCTCGGTTTGGGTCAGGTCATTTTTCACCGTATGCCTTGGACTTTAGCATTGGGAGGGCCGTGCAAATCTAAAATAACTAATAAGGAGACTTGGAGTGAACCAGACTCAACTGGAGAAGGGGGACGGCCGGAGACCTTGAAATTTGAGGCTCTGCTTCCTGTGGAGCAAGCGGGCGAAGCATGGTACCCACCCGCCCTTAGCGACTTTGACATTTGCGGAGACGGATGGAGCCGTAAACCTTATCGGCCGCCTAATTTGCCGGCGGCAAAAACCAGCTAGAACAGCTTTGACAGCTTTGACTCCGAGAAGTGGTCATACGCCTCCATGCCGCTATCGCCTAGTGAAGTGTAACTTCCACCATAAGAATTTGCAGTGGGCTGCAACCGCTAGAATAGGGTCTCAGCAAAGCCAAACAAAGTTGTTTATTCTCGCAAATTCTCTGCCTTGGTGTCGATGACAAGTCGAGCCCCAGCCAAACTCCCCCTCTCCCGGGAGAAAGATAAGAATCGCTCTTTGTTGGAATCCCTCCGTCAAGCACCACAGTAAGCACGGAGCAGGTCACGTGGTTACCTTTCGGCTACGATATTTATACGACGATATCAGGGCTTCCACCTTGACTTATTTTCCTCTTCTTAGATAGGCAGACAGATTTGAATACATCATTTTTGCATTTTGAAGCATTTCATCTAAGTTACCTGCACAACCCATTGTGCAACCTACACTCTTACTCTTGTTCTTTCTTCTTGTTCAACAAAACAACTAGCACACAAACCCACAAGTATTTTTAACTTGTATCTTGTTCCTCGATTCACCAGCATTGTCCAACCTAAATAATAATTTCAGATACCATCACTCTGACCATCGCTCCGCAATAATGGGAGTGGTCAAGAACACCTACCCTCCGGCGTCGCTGTACAACCGGATCCCTTTCATCCATGACATGGGCCATGTCGCTGAGACCTACGCAGACGACCTCAACTACCTGAGAAACCTTTTGAACGTGCACAACATGCCGACGAGTGTCTGTGTCAAGCTGATTCACATCCAATTTCATCTCAACGAAGGCGAGATCTTGGCTGTGCGCGAGCTGAACGCGCCGCCCCATGGGAAGATCCCTTTCCTGGAACCTGTAATTCATCACGTGGCAGGAAAGACCTACGGTTGCAACTACATTGTGGATGATTCTGGTGATCTGCAAGCGTTTGAATTCACAACAATCGAGGGAGGGCCGGACTTGGCGGCGTACCCGGCGTTCGTGGCCGAATTTTGCGCAGCAGTTGTGAACCGCGGCGTGCAGCACAAGTTCGGGCTCTCCATTAACTTGGGCGCAGCCGAGCACGGTTCGTGGATGGAACTTGACTTTCCGGAAAAGCGAGCGACGTTTCTACTACCAGGCCATGTGCCCCTACCGCAAAGCGACCGCATAATGTTGAGGACGACGATAACGAAGTTCCCGAGTCTCAAGAGTGAAAGAGATGGTAACAAGGACCTGCCAACACATTGTCACGTGGATCATACATGGGGTTCATCGAAACGTATTGATGTTAATGGCGAAGAGCCTATGGATGGTGTTACAACCAAGAATGGTCTACACTTGACAGGTATTCCTCTAGAACCCAGCACTGCTTTCCACACGGTGGCTTCGGCTATCTCGGCCGCTGTATAGGTGTGAGATCGATTGGAGTACAACTTCAAGCATGCAGAGTAGAAAGGGGCACCCTTTCCCGAACTAGACCGTTTAGCACTTTCGAGACGCGCCACGTTTCTATATCATCTGATTGTGCCATCCTAGTTGGGCGTGTAGAACAGCTTAATAGAATAGTTAGTTGTTTACTTTTATGGTATTATACGTGTAAGAGTGCAAAAAAGCACTCTCCCCAACTACTTTTGCTTGAGACCCTAATGACGATGGCAATAGCTCGGCCACTTCCATATTAGATTCAGGCGATGGCTCAAATTTTAAGACCATCATCCGTGAGACTATTGCTAGAGAGATAAGGGTAGCAATTGAAGATCTTGTGTCCACAACATGCTTGGTAGATCTTGGAGTTGATTCACTGCTGGGTCTCACTCTCGTAGATTAATTCAGTGGTCAACTTGGTACGGAAGTGCCTAGTAGCTTGCTGTTGGAGAATGGGACTCTGCAAGGGATTGAAAGTTCACTGGGAAATCTTCTTGGATTGGTCGATCCCAAGCTTACTAAGTCGCGAAGCAACGTCAAATCCATTGCTTCACAGCCAAAATCGATGGATAGCATCGTTTCCAGCCCTCCTCACGCCACTTCACTAGCCCTCCAGCGCGGCAAAAAACAAATGCAAAGTCATACCCTGTTCCTCTTGCCCGATAGATCGGGCTCAGCGGCTTCATACGCTTCTGTTGCAAAGTTGGATCCTACTCTGACCATCTATGGAATTAATTGCCCATGGCGGACAAACCCGGAAGAGATGACTCGGGTGGGAGTGACCACGTTCAATTGGTAGCAAAAATGATCCTCGAGATCCACAAACACCAGCCTCGGGGTCCTTACTTCTTGGGCGGCTGGTCGGCAGGTGGAATTTTGCATTTGAGGCCGCTCGGCCGCTTATGGCGCCGGGGGAGATTGTTGAAAAATTGGTGCTGAGAGACGCACCAAATCCGATCGGCCTCGAGAATCCACCAGCTCGAATGCTCGAGTTTCTGGAGAGTGCGGGCATCTTCAACAGCATGAGTGGCAGCAAAATCGTGCCAAAATGGCTGCGGCTGCACTTTAATGCTGTCGTTCATATGCTAGATGGGTACGCTCCAAAGCCATTGATCAACGCGCCACCTGCTGTCGTCATTTACGCACGAGATGGAGTATGCAAAGACCAAGACGGCCCCAGAATGGAGACTAGATCGGGCGACTTCGGGAAATGCTATGGCTACTGAATAATCGAACCGACTTTTCAGCCCATGGCTGGACATCCTTGATTGGTCGTGGCAAGGTCGAAGTACATGTCCTGAATAATGTAAATCACTTCACTATGATGAATGATGGGCTACATATGGAAGATATGCGCGAGTTTGTTGGGCGGGCAATTCTGAGCCATAATTTTTGCGGGTACTAATTTGTTTTCTGTTTCTGTTTCTCCGAATAGGTTTATAAGGTTATCAATACTTCAGCAGCAATAATATAGCTAGATGTGAATACGAGTCAAATTTCACATAAAGTAGAAATCCAAGGAATTCAAATCTAGGTTGAGTTGAGCTCTACTCTCCTACACACGATTAAAGGTCTTTCGCCGGACATGAAAGGAATATCCGTAGCAATGCAGCCTACCAGGAACAAGACGGAAGTCCGATTCTACAAGGCCCGTCGATACACTCATTTAAGTCTTCTCTCTGGGTTTAGCCAACAGCATTCGTTTCTGAAGTAATTACCGATAAATAACATAATTAGTACGGCGCCATGGCTGAAGAATACCGGGTACAGTAACGATGATCAGGAAAAAATGCGCGCCAGGTCGGGCCAGACTCTTTACAAGGCTCAGACCGGTCAATTCTTTGTTCTTATTGCTACAGAGAGGTAATGAGCCACAAGCTTCACTACAGGGGGGGGCGCTTTGTCGTATTTGCATCAGGGGCAGCTTACCGGCGGAGCTCGCATCTCTGGGGAGTTAACTATCTACAAATAAATGCCCGTGCTTTCCATACCTATCGTTGTTCCAAAGCCACAAAGAAATTAGTGAGCTCGGCAAGTTATCGTTCCGAGGGCAGAAATGAACAATTGACCAGGCAAACTGTTGGATCTGACGCGTGTTTTGTGATGCGAGGCTGAGCAAAGTTAATTAAAGACCCTGTATTCTACTGCCATATTTGGAGCACAATATTTTGTCGCTTCACCAGCCAATCGCGTGTGATAATGACCGAGCCAACCGGTAGAGCCAACCGGTAGCCTTGGCCCGGCACACACCTACTAAGGTTAGTTGCCGATCAACGTCAGCAGCGGGGAGAGAGTTATAGCCCCAAACCGTTTACAGGCTCTGTCATTTCTTTGTGGTCCACTGTTCTATGTGGTTGACCACTGAACCCTTGCATCATATCGGGAATAAACCATGGTAGTTATACCCTTTCTGGGATATGCCGGTCGGTCTCGAACCAACATGATGACGATCCGTTTTCAACGCAATGCGTCAGCGCACAAAATTGGCGGAGAGCATGAAAACACAGCATATTGGGAAGATCTACTCCGTACGGTAAACTATATAAACCTGTCGCGCATCCTTGATTTTACTGCTGCACTACACAGAAAAATCACTCGGCACCACTCAAGCAATAATCACATTTGATCCAACATCAGCCATCATGCACTTCAGTCATCTTTCACTCTTTTGGACCCTTGCCGCTGCGGCAGCAACTCCTGTTTCCGCTACGAGCGGTATCTATAAATCCCCTCAGGCCAAGTCTTTCATCACCGTTCGAGTCCACGTGGGCCTCCCAGTCAATACCACTACGCCAGATGGTCCTGTTGGGCTGTTTCGAACGGCAGATGGCAATGTCACCGGCCAGTTTACCGGACGACTTGCTCCAAATCTGTCCACTGTGGTAGAGCGAATTTTACCCGGCTCTTCTGGAGCTCATTCCGTACGTTCTACGTCCTACCTACAATAACTAAGCTGCCTCTAACCTATGCGTCCAGACTGTGTTTACCAACTGGGTGCTCGAAAGCAACGCAAAAAGTCCAGCGAATCAACCTGAGCGTATCTTGGCGCGCCTTGAAGGCTTGACGACATACGCAAACAATGCTCTTCATGGATTCGGTTCAGTGTAAGTAGGTTTATTTACACTATAGCGTGCTAGCACTGATGGAAAGTCTGCAGGCGCCTCTCTACAGACATTGAGCACCTGAAGTGGATCAACTGGGCTACTTTCCTCATTGAGTGGGAAGGCCAGTTCAATACAGGCATAGCCGCATTCGAAATCTTCCACATTACCTCTGGCGGTCGGCTCGATGGCAAGAAGATCCCGGCTTTGTCGCCTCAGGGGGGAAATTAGTGCATTTCTGACGAGTCTTTACCTAACAACTGTTTCGTTGGGCCGAGTACCGAAGAGGTTCACTTGCCATTCAAGTACTATCGCCAGCATGGAAATAGTTAGAAGTAATGTGTCGTGGTACAGAAGGATGCGCTGGTTATAATTAGAAATGGATGGGATTAAAGGTTATGGTACAGCTAGAAGTGCAAGGGAACATGGAAGATGATGCGAATCAATATTTCTGTTTCAATATTAGAGCTAGACTGGCTAGGCTGTCGATTTTTTATGAACCACATTTCCAATATTGGACAATTCATCTATTACCAATTTGTTCTTTTAAGCAGGATTCATTACAATTGTACCTGAAAACAAATAAAAATGCAATACCAAAACAAAAATTCCCCATGAATCAATATCTATCAACTGTTACGTCGCTTGAAGCAATCAAAGCGCCAGATCATACATGCAGCAGCCCTGCCATCCATTTACGCACTGCGGTCTTCGCTTCGTCGACGAGTCCCAATTCTAAAAAAGATGTTAGAAGCAAGAAAACGTGCAGAATAGTCTTAGACAACATACCTAGTAGCATTTGCACTCCGCCTCTGAGACCGGAGTCGACGGCGGAGGGAACCCAGCCGTGTGTAAGGGAAGTATGCTCGCCGACGAAAATCAACTATAGAAGCTTGTTAGCTGGGGCAAAACGCTTCACCACCAATTCTCAGTCCCCTTTACAAGTATTTACTCACATTGCTATGCATCTTGAAGTACTCAGGCATGTATAGTTCGTGCTGTCCAGCATCCGGGGATGCCCATGCTCCTGCCGAGTGAGGATCCAAGCTCCAGCACTTGCGGGCAAACTTGCCAGTATACAGTTTGCGTGTATGCTCGCCATGAATTTCCGTCATGGCATCGAGCACGTAATTCGCATGCTCTTCGTCCGACATGGTCATTAGTCTGGATATGCTGTGATCAACAGTGCCCTCCGCATAGGAACCCAGAATCGCCGCCGGGCCGGTGGAGTTGATCTTGTATGAAGGGTAACAGGTGATGCCAATGCCTGGAATGTCGGACTCAGTGCTGCAGCTGCCATAAATAGGATTGGCGAGCTTTTCCCAAAAGCGCTCGGAATACTCAAGCGCCACCTTGCAGCACGAATCATAGACAAGATTCTGGATGGCGTTGCCCATCGTCGCAGGCAGGGATGGTAGACGCCAACCGCGAACAACCGTAAAGGGGACTGAAACTACGGCGTAGTCGAATGTTGATTCCTGAAACTCAGCGTCTCTCCAGTGGTTTTTCCACTGAAGTGTCACCTGGTTGTCGTCGTAATCAACGCGCTCGATCTTGGTATTAAGACGCAAATTGTCCTCGATCATAGGGCGGAAGGACTCAGGCAGTCGGCTGAAACCTCCGTTGATGGTCCTCCAGTTGTCAGCGCTTTCGTAGAAATAGTTGATGACGTAGGTCCAGAAGCTGCCAGCAGGGTTATCTAGCGAAGTCAGGACATCCGTGCTGTTGAGGCTGCCCTTGAGGTATTGTGAGAGGTAAGCGAACTCAGACCAGCGATCTCCTTTTTGGTGACCGCCCATCCCGCCGTTGATCCACTCTCTGTGTGCTTTGTACATGCTCCTGGACATCTTGACCATGAATTCTCCATGAGGGAGACTTTCGTTCAGCTTTTTCCTTAACTCCGTGGTTGGCGCATCCAACGGATCATCGACGGAGAGGGATGCGTTTCTCCTGGTTTGATCTACCGTTGGAGGAAGGCCATTAGGCATGCGGACCTCACCAAAATACTGCAGTCCATTATCGCTGTCGTCTAACCAAGGAATCAAATCAATGTGAAGTTTGGAGTTGTTTCTGTTAAGCTTGTTCATCTCCTCGATGAGGCGGTAAACAATCTGGAAATCAGAGACGTTAAATGTTTCCTCGGTATCTGGGTCAGTGTACTCCAAAGGCATCCTCATAGCTCCCAGCTCCTGGTAGGAATAGCCAGATGGACCACCTGCGAAATACTCGGTGTGAATTCGACCGCCGATTCGACTATCAGCCTCGAGGATAGTGATGTTGGTGAAGCCAGCTTGGTGAAGGATGAGGTATGTCATCAGGCCGGATATGCCAGCGCCAACGATGGCAATCTGTTTGGCCTTGGCGGCATTGACATCAACGACGCTGGGTCCTTTTTGCGAAAGAATATCGACACCGTCAAACCAAGGTCCGATAGGGTCGAATCCGTTGGCTTCTGTCATGGAGATAGGCTCTGCAGGAAAGAAAAGGGTCATTTGTTAGCCAAAAACAGTGTGTCGGATATGAGTTTTAAACCGAGATAATCTTACTGGCAGCTCGTTTGGTAAACTGATTGGCTCGACGGACATCCTGGGGTTTGCTGCGGCCCAGGAGGGTGCCGGATGCACTCCACGCTGAAATGCAACCGTGATTGGGTGCATCCTGAGGAATAACCCACACGAGCCTCGATTCTTGTGTTTCGGGCTCGGCCACGGCGATATTATGATGAATATCGCCCTGAGATTCTGAGGTACATGTACCGTACGTGAACGTCAACGGCCCAGGGACACGTTTCCAGTTGGCAACGTGAACATTGGCTAGGCGGGAGGTCAAGTCGCTTCGCACCTCAAGGCGAATGGGAAGAGGAGTGGCGATACACCGAGCCACCAAGGCCGAGGCTAAAGCGGCAAAGAAGAGCATTTTGATGAGTACTCTCTGTAGGTGGCAACCAAGGCTTGATAGGTGCTTGAGACTCAGCGTGGAAAAGATAATTTTGAAAGGCAGCCTTCATCTATTTATTTTTCAAGCTCTGTCGATAAATATCGCTGTTGCTTCTTGTCTTGGCTAATTTTGATAACCTGATTTGGGTGGAGACGCTGTGCGTTTTGCGACAATGTCCCAAACATTGGGTAATTTGTCCCGTCGCGCGGCTTACAGTAATACTCTTCATTGGCTCGTTCGTCCTCACGTAAGTTCCACTTCTATGGCAAGTAGATATCGACGTTTCCTGTACCTAGAACAATTCCCGGGGAAGATTGCAGCGTAATTGGGGGCTTCGGGGTCTGTAAACTGCAGGCTAGAGGCTGTAGGCTGTAGCAAATATGCACTATCACCGGCACAAAAACGCCACCCTGTTGGGCCCGTGCGGCCGTTCACAGCTCACCGGGTTGGGATGAGTTCGACAAGGGTTAGTGGCATCCTGTCGTCGGAAGTTGATGGTATTTCTGGCTCGGTGCGGCAAGTGGGATGTGACATCAGCGATATCCGGTTGCCAAGATACCGGAAAGCGGATGCCCGCCGCTGATCCGATTAGCACACATGCCAAGAATTAATCCTAAAGGCGGCATCAAGCGCTTGATTGCTGTGATTTGACAGACAGAACAAAATTAAATAATGTATCCATTGATGCTACTTCAGCTCCTGCATGTCTCATGCACAGGGTCTGCGAAAAGCAACTTGGGCGACTTGGCCAAGTGACGTGGACAAAGGAATTCTGGGCTTCTGTCCTCGCCCGCGCTGACCTTGATGACTTCAGCAGTGGATTTTTCTGGTTTGTTTTATGCAAGACAGCATTGAACAAATTCCAATCAAGAGAAAATTCGTGGACAGACCCAGTCGGGATCGACTGCCACAGTGGGCAGATATGACATGTGGCGTCGGCCGCTGACGTGTCAAAAATAGCGTCAGGCAATCGGTCTTACTAGGCTACGGAGCTCAAGAGAGGTCATTGTAAACGAGAGAAAAAAAGCAAGCATGTAGGCAGATGAATCAATTCTTAACTTTTAATGTGCAAAGCTGCTATATCCGTTCAGATCTGGAGCACGCTGGCGGAGCTTTGGCAGCTTCGACGGAGCAAGCAATGCACGAGCCTGGCCTTGACGAGGCTGCCGCTTGGCAGCATAAACGATGGCTCAGCTTCCCCCAAGAATCTGACATAAGCCCTAATGCAGGGCTGTAATCTGCCAATCGTGTCCAACGCCAGGCTTGATGGTGGGTGTGACAAGAGCAGAATATTGTGAATACTTTGATTGACGAAGTCGTGATGAACGCCTTGGCTGGCTGGGGCTCTCTTCCCTCCAAGGGCCAGAGTGGAGCCAGTTGGGGAGATGGCAAAAAACTGCGCGCGAATAGCAAAGCCGCACAAAGCCCCACAGCGGCTTCGTCCCGATCGGGTCGAAGAAATTATGGAGTCCGGTAGACGCTCTTTGACCAGTTTGACCAGACTAGACTCCAGAATAGAGGAGCCCGCACGGAGGAGTTAGTTTAGCTGGTCGGTTATGCTGACTTCCCCCCTCACCCCGAGGCTCGGTTCTCACATAATGCCAAATGACATGAAGGGTCATATGTGGGACAGTATATGAACAAGGTCTTCCGGCCGCCTATCCGACAGTTCCGGAATTCTTCTTTGTGGACACCGCACGTGCGCTGCAAGAGTTCCCCTGTTAAGGCTGGAACAATGCGCGCCATCGATGAATTCGCGCTACAAACCCGAGACAGTCAGTCATCGCGGGGTGAATTGGTCTGCAGACGGAGCAGGGTGCCGAGATTATCGACTTTCTCCTAGCTAGAGTTGCGCTATATTTGTTCTAGTCGATTAGATGAGCCAGCGACTTGGGAACGATAAGGCGGATATAAACGGCGATCGATTATTGAAACGACCGGAACAGATTATGTAATGCTCGGGAGATGAATGCTGCTAATTTGCATAGCGTGGGTGTTGAGTTTTGTCGAAAATCCGTGCGCACCCCAAAAATGTGCCCAGTCTACCCACCATTCACGCCCCCAACAACAGAGCCGCTTGCTGCTGTTTGGACAGGAGCTATGTCCAGAGAGACCAATACTGACTAATGCTTTATCTTGAGAAGAAGTCGTACCCAAGGCGGTCTCACATCCAGGAATGTCAATGGGAAAAAAGGGCCGAACGGCGACAAGTCGCGGTCCTTGGTCCTATGTACCCCTTTGTCCCTTGCCTCGCATATAGTAGTCGCATATTGTCTAGTGTTCTCTTGTAGGTCCGTGGTGTTTACGCATTTACATAAGCCTGGGCCGTCTTACTCTCCGCCATGGGCAAACCCATGCTTTCCTGTATTCTCTCATCAACCCTCGAGTTCATCAGTTCCATTGTGTCATTATCATCCTTAATCTTAGGCAGTATTCCATTTCTGGTCTCAAAGCCTGTTTTTCCCTTTTTCCCTCGACCGCCGCGTAATCCTGTCCCAACGAAAGCCCCACCTTGGGCCGGCGGTGATCGAATCGACCAAGCTTGCGGCCCGTCGAAAGGTTCGTGAAGTTAAACTTATAAGACATTGCAGAGATTCCGGGCTCATACTACCTAGAAGAATCCGGGAGCACGCCAGATTTTGAGAGCTCTATCCGTCACTGCTTCTCTAAAACGCGCGTACGCGGTCTCAAGAAAGACTACAGGGCTGTGTAGAGAACAAGAACTCGCGACGGTGACACAATGTAGTGATATTTTGTTGACCCAAAGCGCACAACCACAACTCGTATATACCGCTGTCTAACACACAACCAGCAATGCTCCGTAAACTCTGTGAAAGATTTCTACAGAGACCTTCCGTAATTTGTTTAACCTCACGGCCGATGATGAGGCGGAAATGGCACCATTATTGACCATGACATTTGGCCCGAAGCAGCGCTCTTCGTGCTAGCCGGTATGTCTATCCTGGTTCGCGTAATCGATATCCGGAACTGATCTTAAACGTAGGTGGTGGGCCAACATTGGCTGCTCTTTCAGCAGTCTTCTTTTACCTGTCAAGGGAACCCGCAGTGCTATAAGAAACTAGCTCATGAGATTCGTACTACGTTTGCTGCTGGTAGTGAAATATCTCCCGGGTCTTTGTCCAGTCGATGTGTGTATTTAAAGGCCTGCATTGATGAGTCGATGCGAATGTCTCTACCATTAATGCCATTCCCTTGGAGAGTGCAGAACCCAACAGATAATAGCAGCTGGTACTAGGGTTGCCGTACACGCTTATCCCCTATTTCATGATGAGAAGATTTCCCGGATTCTTTTGCTTTTAGATCAGAGCGATGCGGGCTAGATCCCGCTAATGGAGACACGACTGATGCTAAAACGGCTAGGATGCTTATGAGAAAAGCTTTCGCTTTTCTCTCTAGGCGACCGGGCATGTCCAGCCAAGTCTTTGAGCTTAATAGAGCTAACCGTCACCATGGCTCGAACCATGTGGTACTTTTGACTTGCAAAAGGCATCGGGACATGAAGGGGACCTGGGCGGTGGGACATCCGGTCGAACGGATAGGCGACGAAGAATGGATAAGTACCAACTGGATAACATCTTCTATGCCGGCCATAAAGGCCCAAATTTAATCTTCAGAGAGCGTGAAGGGAATGCTGAAAATCTTAGGGTTACGGACACTAACCAATAAAATATTGCCAACCAAAAGGGCGGGCTTAGCTAGTAGAGACACGGCACGTGGCGGATTCTAACTAAAGATGCTAGAACCAACTCCTGAGAAGGCGGAATTAAAAACAATCTTTTGTCAATTCGGATCCCGATGCGAGTACGAAGTTAGTACGGGCGAGTCTCGTTATGCAGCTATGAAGAAGAAATGAGATGCACTGAGGCAAGACTCTTATGAATTAAAAATACAAGTTGATCAATTCAGATTGTTACTTGGCCTTATTCGTGCTGTTGTTGGATGGAATACCTGAGGCATCAACAAAAGAGGTACGGGAGAAGGAAAAAGCAACTATCGTGGGGGGACTAAAAGGAGGCATTGTGGGAGGAATCTGAAAGGTCAGAACTCAGAACAATCATCATCTTTATCACAAACATCATCTCAAATTTTCAGGGGCCCGTTAGGTGACTCTGGCCAATAGGCGCCTTATATAGCAGGATACAGGGGGTATTCGGCATACTGCTGGATCTTTTTTTTTCCTGGCGCAGTGGGTAAACCCAGTGCCCACCGTGACACAAATACATCTATTTTGACCCCTTCAATTCATCCTAACTGTTGTTTCCAACAGCTGTGCATACATGCGGAGGAAGCATGGAGTGTTTTCATGTAATTCCATTCCAACATTGGTAATAACCTTAATAATATATCTATGAGGTGCTTAACGCTCTTCATAGCGAAAGGGAAATAAAATGACTACCGTCATAATGAATAGAGAATACGGGTTTAATTGCAATACTTATAGTAGGAAAACAGGGAAATGACCAAACTACCAGTCGATTAAGCTAAATGCCAAATGAATCAAGCTCGCTTACACAAAGGGACATGCTCATACTGCCTAAAATTCCATAAATATAACGGCATTAGTTTCCATGGAAAACAGTGTTTCTAAAAATAAGGCGGGAGCTAGGAACATGGCACGATCTGTTCTGTTGGACGTGCTATCCACAGTGCAAGACGTTTCACGTGTTGCCTAGTTGTGGTTTCGATCGCGCGTACTGCTTCGAAGTGAGGACACTACGGAGAGCAGTGAACATAGCTTTTTGGTGAACTTGTTAAAGATGACATTCTCAGAAAGTACCCTTGGAATAACCGGTACACCTGCAGCCAAATGTCAGCCTACTCGCTTCATTGTGAAAGTTTTGTGATGCCAACAAGGGTTAAGCACACAAAAGACAAGCACAACGCATGTGGATGCGGCCCACGCCCAAAAATATATCGGAGAAACTCCATACATGGAATCGCCATAAAACTCCAGTTGTTCGTCAAACACTTACTCTGCCAATAGCGCAGACCAAGAGTTCTGTTCATGTAAGCAAGATGTCGCACCAAAAAATGTGCCGTACCTAGAGGCTACTTTTGGTGCGTCTTATCATCCCCTATATGCTGTGCAACACACCCCCTAGTTCTCTCTATGTACGCTGAGACAATTACTAACTGTCCTGGACAGGATTTTGCAGCACTCTCTTAGACGTCGCTGCTATTCTGTGAGCACTCTTCAGAGCCTGTGGCATATCACTCCATACACCGCTATACATCGCCGCCCCTAGTGCATTTCTAGCCTCTAGGGGCTTCTTGGCGCGCAATTTTCTCGTTCGTAGGAGGGTTCGAACGTGTGACTTCTTGGAAATAGGGACTTTAGTAATTTTAAGGTAAGCGGAGTTTTCAGGGTTTAGTGCGGGTTGCACAGGGTTCTGTGCAGCGATCTAGATCGTTGGCTTCAAATTCAACATATTCATAAGTGTCTGTTATCTAAGAAGAAGAAGAGAAGTCATCGTGGAAGGCACGATATCGTCGTATAAATATCGTGGCTGGAAGGTGACCACGTGACGGGCTCTGTGCTTCCTATTGTGCTTGGCGGCATTCCAACATTTAGTGCCATCCTCCCGGGCTCACAACTCTCGCACGCTAGATAGCATTCAATTGGTCTTATTGGATAATACAAATAGGCATAAATAGTATGGTATTGATAATGATGATGCCGTAGAAAGAGCGCCCCTTCCCCTCTCCTTTCGGACAGGGGGAGCGCGCTCTAGCTGAGCGGTGTGCGCCGATTATGTATTCTATGCGTGCCATCTATTCTACGTGTGCGCGCAGTGCAACACAAGAGCAAAATGGCGAGGGGAGATCCCACTTCAACAAGATGGCGGGCTTAGCAGTCATATGAACGCGGAATAGGCGGTGGGAAACGCGAAGCCGTCACAGGAAGAGAGAGAGCATCGCCTCGTTCCCTTCTCTCTTTCTCTTCTTTTTTAAGTTTGTAGATATTATAATTAACGCTTGTTTGCAGGAGCCCCAAGGCGAGCCCTTTACACTGCTTTGTACTTCCTTCTACGATGGACTTTCGAGTACCAGCAATCGTTGACTGCCTGTTCTACTATAGGCCAGTCCTCGGCGAGAACGTTTCCTATGAAGAAGACTTTGATGTTATGCTCGATGGTTAGCAGCTTGCTATAGTTAATGCGAGCTTCTTTAGGGATACTCTCTCCCTCTACACACAACTTGATTTGAACGGGGGGGAAGCCTAGCTTGGGCTCCCCCTTAATGAGCTGAGCTTTCTTGCCTGCCTCGTAGGCTATACCATGTTTTGCAGGTTTCGATCCCCGTTTCAGGCATCCACTTCCACTATAGGTCAAGATAGGCACGCATGTCGCGTGGCCTTGATCGTTGGCAATGGTCACAAGTCTTCTAAACCCAACATTGAAGTCCACAGCAGTCGTCAAATCCTCTACGTCGGAAGACCTTGATTCCCTATAGCCAGAGGATGATGTCTGTGGTTCTGACCATAAGACCTTGAAAACCTTGACGCACCGTCGTCAGCCGAAACTCTAAAACACATCCCAAGTTTTGAAAGTCCTTACCTCCCCTGGTTGAAATCTGGATGAATGTTCTATTCTATATTCTTATGAGATAACCCATGTTAGTGATGCACACTGCAAACATCAAACGATGGTCTTACGCATGAAATGATCTTCCCGTGCGGATCCACTCCTGAGTTGATAATCAAATGGGTGAGATACGCGGTCGTTGTAGGGCTTAGGAGTAGATATATTATGTTGATCGGTGGCGCCCTGATCTGATATATGAGAAACCCCTGTACTACCTAGGCCGGATCGCAGGCACTCTAACGAATAGCTACCGGGTAGCTGTGGAGAGGCAGGTCTAGATGCAATATTAGTATCATATTGGGGCTTCGAGTACCCCGGAGAGACAGAGAGAGCATTCTGGTCTGGCTGAGTGGTTGAACCCCAGTACTCTAGTTCTGGATCGCCGTATGAATTATGTGCTATAGTAACGGAACTCTGTCCCTCATTTTCTGGTGGGTGACTGCTTAATTCTGACTTTATAGGCTCAAAGAGGTCATCTTCAGCCCGACTGGGCATAGGTGCCGGGGAGCGGGCCGCCTGGTTGCCTCGGGTGTCAAGGTTGGCGGCACGCAAACCGTCATCACCGTGGTGACTCAATGGGGCTTCGGATCGTCTGCCGAACTTTATCGAACGAGCGCCTCTTGAATCGGGCGACTTTCCTTTTGAAAGCTTCGTATGCGTCATGTCACCTTGGCTAGATGGCGCTGAGACTGAACTTAATAATCATCAAGAAGGGCAGGGTGGCAAACCTATACATACCTGATTCGCCTACAGAATGTGCGGATGGATGACTCCAGAACACACTACGATCATCAAATGAGCTGATTCTAGATGCTTTGTCCACATCGTATTGATCGAAGTCGCGCCAGTTATACACCGGTCCTATAAGGGGTTGTAGGCGTCCGCTAATATCAAGTAAACCGCTGTCACACTCCAATAGCTCTCTGGCATCAAGATAGCGAAACAGAAGATCCTGTCACGATTCGCAGTTAGAGCCTCGGAATATGACAATCTGCACCTCGCCACTTACTCTGTGGTGCAGCATTCCTTCCTCGGATATACTAGGGTACAGGTGGGGTTGTTGAGTGATTGTATCTCTCATCTGGTCGAAAAACCACTGAGCAGCAGGAACTGTTGAATCATTCCGGACTTTTTTCCAAAGCCGCATCGATATAGGAAGGACTTTGTCAATTGCGTTCAATATGTTCAACACCATGCGCTGGTCTTCGTTTGCCGGATTAAGGAGTCGATGAGTCTCTCCGTCATCGGCAAAGTCTTGTTTCTGGTAGATATATGACGCTTTGTGCAGAATTGCATCATCACCGGGAAATTTATGGTTTGCCGTCTTGGCACGCGGGCCGGTTTCCGTCGTGAAACCGATGAACGAAACGGCATCCGAGTCTGGCAACATGTCCCAAACGGGAATCGGCACCGCGAGAAGCAGCAGCGACGAGAAGCTTGGATGTATGCCAACAAATTCAACAACCTCCATCGGTGCCGCCAAGAGCCAGGATTTCAGATTACTCGTGTTGTTCGCATTTTCTACGAGTCGGATGGCAAGCAGTGCTTTCGGCCAGTACTCATTCGTCAACATATCCTCGGCGCTTCTGCGTTTACTCACAGGCCGTTTATCTTTCCTCGCGCTGCTCTTCGGCGCAAGATGGATTGTCCTATCCCGTTTGGACAGGAATAGATGGCACGGCGTCACTCTCGACTCGCTGGTCAAAATTGTCCTCCCATGCTCGTCTTTTCTCAGCTGATCGTTCTCGTCAAACAGTGGTCTAGGCTGCCAGTTGACGAGACGACAGATGAGTCTTCTGTGAAGCTCGACGACCGATATGACTTCACCATTGCTCTCAGCTACGGACAATTCCTCCGTCAGCGCTCGGGTGAATGAGTCCGGGCCCGAGATGGGCACTCGCGACTCAAACCCGCCTGCAAATATGCATTCCACAACTGCACGACTTTCTTTTTGATTCGAAGTATGGGCTGATAGGGGATGACAGCAGTCGTGTAGCAAGAGGACATCTGGCGAATGCTCCCGTGCTCTCGTCAATAGCTGTTGGATCGCACCGGTATCGAGCTCCTCCCCGTCCTCTGATGATTCTCTATGGCTAGTGAGTACTCTGTTCAATCGGCGTGGCTCTAGTGTATTTCCCAAGGTGGCTTACCGTGCATACCAAAGCGGCGGACTCCCTGGATTAGCACCCGGTCTACCGTGACCGGCATAGTATACGATGACAAGGTTGTCAGACTGGCCGTACTGATCCAAGAAGCCTCGGACCTTGTCCAATGTTTCCAGATCCGCATCACGGCCCGGAATTTTCCATTCCTTGACCTCGCATCCATACCCGTCCTCTAAGACCGATTGGAGTCGCTTAATCTCCTTTCTCGCGAATCTCATATCCGTATCTTTCCAACTCAGAAGCAGGACAGCCGTCAAGGGATAGCGGACAACACGCTTGTGCCACGCCGCCTTGACGGCTACTTCAAGTTCCTTTAGCCATTCCGGCAATTCAACGTGGTGTTGCACAGAAGAGACGTCCCGAGTTGGTGCGAGTCTGAACAAACTGCGTTGCAGCCACCAAGCTTTGGTCAGGGCCGGCTGGGGTTGGCGCGTATGACCGCAAGTTGGACAGTTCATGGAAGGCAAAATTGGCTGTGCAAACTCTATGACGGTGGAATACCGAACAACACGTCACAATTGTCCAAACTCGATGAATGAGAGTGTCCTGGAGATGGAACGGAGGCTCCAGATTAGGCTGCAGTGGATTGCATGTGACCCCGCCAGCCTCACAGCAGCCAAAGAAAGGGCAGCCAAGGGAGACGGAGGGTGGAGCCTACTGTACGTACTCCGTATGCTGGGTGGTGGCATTAGCAGCAGCCCAATCAACCGTAGGGTCAGCATGCACCATTTGGCTCAGTGAGTAAAGGTACGACAGTGAAGAAACACAGGCCATGCAGTGCAAGTACGGAAATGCATTCAGAACCAGCCTCAGCTCGCGTGGATCTATATGTGAAAACATGTCGACGCCTTGTGCGCAGCTTGTCCGTCTCGTCAGGTTGCGAAGCCCGGCCTGCGCCTGAAGGGTTTGCTTAGCCGCTAATGATATAACTGGCTTCCTACAATCGCAGCACCATTAATAGATGGTCCGAAGCTGCTCCATGTCACAACTCTGGTTTGGCCCTATAGTCTCCAAGAATCTAGGTCGCATACCAGAAAAGAGGAGGCATCTCTAGAGCAAGAGGAACATTTCATTCTGGTAACGAGGAGAATAAATTTCGGGTTACTCCTGAACATAAACATCGACTAGCTAGATTGTCTACGAATAGAGGTCCAATTCCAGGTCGACTCATTACAAGCAAAGGCATTCCACTCAATCTCTTGGGCGGAGAGTTGAAGTTCCCATAGGCCCAAGGCTGTACGGCGAATTACTTCGAGCGATCATTTGAGCGATATGACTGTCGGGTGCTTCCAAACAAGGTGAGAATTGAATCAAGTGGAAGCGATTGTCGGCTACCGACCGACCTGTTCAGACCTGTATCTAGACTTGGTGTCATTATCATTAGGTGGTCACTATTTGGACGCGGCGAATCCTTACTATTTGTCGGCTTTTTTTTCAGAAGGATTATTCACAGAGGGCGTCTGCGGGGCTGGTCGTCCCTCTGATGGCCGCGAGATAACCCAGCCGCCGCGCACACGACTTGTACATTTACCATCCGAGCTTGTCCTCATGTTTGCCCACTGGTCTTCCTCGTCGGCGTACCATTGTTCAGCTAAGGCTTCGGCGGATTCATTCGAGGAGAGCTTCTCGTTCCCGACCTCGCCACCGGGGCCTGGCATTGTCCTAGTGTCTGCAAGACCAGCCGGTTGTGGGGACTCACTGGTGATAAAACCGAGGTGCGGAGGTGCGGGTAGTGGATAGCTTTTGTTCCACGGGATCTGTCCGATACGGCAAAGATACCAACAAGGCAGCGAAAGTTTAGATTGACAGATAACTGTATTTTTAAACAAAGCTCGGGAGGGGAGTATAATGACGAGTAAGTACGAGGGGGAGTGGGGGACAGAGCTGACCATTTTAGATCATGTGTCAAGCGTTGGGGGCCGAATATAGGACAGCCAGCCTCACTTTTAACCTGCACGACTCCAGTCCACGATTCATCGCTCCTCTGAGCCATGTGTCAGAGTTTCAAGACCAGACGTAGTGTTTCACGCTTCTGCCCATCTTGGCCATGCCTCACGGAATCAACGAAGAGTCGGGGCCCTGTGAGCCTACCGAAAACGGGATTTATACTTTTCCCTGGTAATATCCCTCGGCACTAGCTCATTGTGTGACGCTGACATGCGATGCATTGATTGACAGGAAGTACACCGGCTATAAAGGCCTCACGTCGTTCGTAGCGTCGGATCAGGATTTCTTCGCGCTGAGGCGCTTCGATCGGCTGCATACGCGGGTGCTTCTCGCGTTGCAAGCTCAGCTGCGATCATTGGAGACCCAGCTGGACGACTTGGATGCGCGATGCGCTTCCAGCAGGACGAAACTCAGCGATGACGGCTTGGTGGACGTTGTGAAGGCCTGTGAAGATAACAAGGGCGGCAATCTAAGAGATGTTAACAACGGAACCGTACAGGACGACTTGCCCGTACGGCAGGAGCTTGTCGCGACCATTCATGGCAAACTTGCAGAGTACGGTACGCAGACGCAGTAAGAGCAGAGAGCAGTCGTGGTTCGTCAGCTAAATCCGCCAGATGAGATGCTGATCAAATATTGCTCCGCCCACTCACTCCCCGCCGCTCCAAAAAGAAACATACGAAACATTGAAGCCTGGCTTACCAACAATCCCGGTGCGATCGCGGCTGACGAAGCCGACTTCATCAACTATCGTGACGAGCTCATATCTATTTCCAGGCCAAAATCGGTTCTGCGCCTATGGTTCGAGGAAGCCGTTGTGCTCCGCACCCGGGATAGTCTAAAACTGTTCCGCAGATCCCCAGAGCGAGCCGACCTCAGCGATCGAGATCAGAAAGAGACGTACATTGTCAGCGATGACGCCATCGAGGCATTCGGCTCGATTGCCGTCTTTGCAGCCGCCACGGGTATGCTGATCGTGCCCTTGTGGCTGCTTCAAATGCTCAAGAACCTGCAGTTGAAGCTTGCCGTCATCACAACGTGCCTTTTTGTATGGCTGGTGCTTCTGAGCTGTGCAACGCTCGGCCGGCCGTTTGAGAGACTGGCGGCCACAGCTGGGTATTAATATTGAAATTGCCAGGAATTCTTTCTGGGAGCAATACTGACGAATATTTGGCTAGTTATGCGGCCGTTTTAGTTGTTTTCCTGCAGACGGGGTAATTAAGAGTCACGGTGGTATGTAAGCAATTGGAGCTTACGGAGTTTCCGGATGTGGAAGGCTTCACCGTTGGTTGAGTTGTCGAAAAATGTAGTCGCGCATGTCTGCAAGCCAAATGTTGCACCAAAATTTGGGTTGTAGGTGGGAGGATTTTCTAGTCTGTGAGGCCGCAAAGAGTCGGCCACGATATACCCAGATATATGACGTCTATAATAAAAAGACATGGTTATGCTCTATCTCGGCAAATATAGCCTGAAGTAGCTGGGGTTGGGCCATAGCTCTCGGCCCTAAACCGATATATGTGATGGGTGTGGACTATCGCCGAGGCTCTCATTCGCTCTGAATGGGCTCGCCGCCAGCCGCTCTACTCCGTACTGTATTAAAACTACGATCTTATTTGTGACAACACGTATTGTATTATGGCGAATGCAGGCACTCTTATTAGCTTACAGGAGGTCGATAATTTCTAGTTCGCTGCTCGAGATACGTTGCGTTATGTTGCCTAAAGTCTCGCGTAGTCATGTGAGTGACTAATGTACCAATCGATAATGAATCGATTGTTGAAAGGTCTGGCGTGAACTGTCCGATAGGTGAGGTCTGCAAGGCTGGGTCTCGGTGAGACGGATTCAACGTAATAGCAGCCCCTTATTATAAGATGGTGCGTGACGAGACCTATTGCACCATTAATATAGGCTCTGCTGTGTGGACTGCACCTATAACCCTAGCTAGCTGCTAGGTTAACACCTTACTTACGCTCCTAATTTAAAGAAATAAGCTTTAGTATATATAATATATAAAATTTTTATATATTCTTGCCTAGCTATATAAAATAGCTTAACACCTAAAACACACTGGAGATAAAAATTATAAATCATAAAGATAGTAGAGTTAGATAAACGCAGAAGGGAATAAAGTAGGATATTAGTA
Organism: Conoideocrella luteorostrata; assembly: GCA_032433595.1. Taxonomy (NCBI): domain Eukaryota; kingdom Fungi; phylum Ascomycota; class Sordariomycetes; order Hypocreales; family Clavicipitaceae; genus Conoideocrella; species Conoideocrella luteorostrata. The sequence continues at coordinate 193,356 of JASWJB010000026.1, forward strand.
GACTCTAATCATTCCTACGAAGCTTTTTTATTTTGGCCCCTAATAGGGAATTAAGCCATAAAATAAATATCTCTAATTATAAATACAGCAAAGCACGCTATAAAACGCTATTATCTATGTTTAATATATATAAGAGCAATAATAGCGTTCTTATAGATATTATATAACCCACTAGTGCACATAATATCAGCCTACAATGGAATCCTCAACGTAAGTTGAAGCAATTATCCTAACGCTAAAAATATTTATGTCTCTCCCGTAATAGAATAGCTTCCTTGTTAATTATGCCACGTAATCTCATGTCGGATGAGCTGTATGACGATCTCCTGTATTCTCTGCCCACACGGCATAACCGCTCAGCGTCGCGTTCGTCGATGGAATGCTCAAGTCTGCCCATGGGAATAGGAGGGTGGGGATGATGCAGGCTCGGAATCAAGATCTCAACAGCAAAAATTCCAACCATTGGCTACTCCGCACTCGCAGTCAAACAAGGCGCCAGCGGAAAGAGTACGTTATTCTGTTGAATCTTAAAGGTGTGGGATTATTGGCAGCGCTCACAAACTCGGCACAGCTCTGGTAGCTGCTCAGGTTTGCTAAGGCTGGCTCAGGGGCTGCTAAGGGCTGCTCAGGTTAAAGCAGCCCCAGCTCAGGAACCCTTTCGAGAAGGGAAGATGGGTCCGTTGTGATTTATGTTTTGTATTAACTGTTATATATGCCAGAGAATTGAATATGAAGGCGCCTTACGATGTATGTGCGCCAACACTGAAAGAATTCTCCATCTCTCATCTTCCAGTCACACGAGGGGGGCATGGATGTCTTCTCCGTCCAGAGTCCACGAACTGAGTAATACGCGGGACGGTGTGCGGTCTCTCTGTCACAGGGTGAGCAGCTACGCTCGTCTAAATCAGTGGAATAGCACTTGTATTTAATCTAATCGACGGGAAATTAGACGTCTTCTTATAAATAGTTCCTAGCTAGCCAGATAACGCAAGGAGAAGGTCAAATCGGACAGTCGTGACTATATCGTGTGAGTTTTGCCCGCTTGCTTTTAACTCTCGTGACACTATCCACCTGTCAACTAACGAGGGACCTTTCCAATCCGAAACCAGGTTGCCTGTCAACAGGCGCAGACAGTGCAATTGGGGGTTGAAATCATACTGTCACAACTGAACGGATATAAATACAAGGCTATGACGATTGAAGCCAATCCGAATAATAACTACTTATGCCAGAAGCATTCGATAGACATTCATCTTATTCTTATCTTTGACACACGGTCAATGATAAAATGCTTTTTCTACCAGATGCTGCCGCGCTGCACCACCATATCACCATGAGTAAAAGTCGCATTTGCAGAAAATACTACTGTCTGAACCACGTTTAACAATTAATTCTTTGTCAGTAATCGAAGAGTCAATCTCCGCTCGCGATTTGATATGCATAATTGATAGTGTCAATAACCCATTACGATGCTAGTCTCGCGTCCAATGTGGTTTGAAGGGGTAACTTGCATCTATACGACAGATTTGCTAATCCAGATCTATAGTATCAGGCTGCCGGATGGGTGAATAGGCCGATGGAGCTTGCCTGCAGAATGGAGGAGCTGCAGAGATGGGTAAAGGTTGGTCTGATTTTATGACCATAGAAGTTTAGTATGATTTTTATCAGATATATATGTTAAAGCAGTAACTGATCCTATAATAGCTATTACTTTGCATTCTTATTGTTTGTTGGATAGATTAAGTTGTATAATGCTGGGAGTCGACGGCCGGGTGGGAAGCTATAATCATCATTTATAGAAGCCATTCAATGGAACATTTCGGACAGCCACCCTCTCTACTCAAATTTTTAAGTGGATTTGTCTAGTTTCTTGCTTTTTGAAATCTTCGCTGCAGTAAAACGCATCATAAATCCTCTACAACGCACGCACGCGGCTCCATCTACATGCCCCTGTTTTTAACCCCCCTTAACCTTCGCTGAGCTTCAAAACACCAACAGACTAAACAAGCCACCCACTGCAAACATGCGTAGCGCCGAGTTGCCCAGAAACCCATTTCCACCGTTTGTAGGCGTTGCTTGCTTAGTGTTTGTTGCGGTTGCTGAATCCTCGCTAGCCGGGCTAGTTTTTGATGGCGCCGCAGTTGTGCCCCCCACTGCTGGTTTGATGTCTGGGAAGTTCTCTTCTTGGCAGCGGTAGGCTTGGTCCAATCCAACGATGTACTTGGCCTGTTCAGAGGCAGGACATTTGCGGATGCAAGTGTACAAAGGCGGCTTTGCCTGGAAAGATTCGCAGGTGCATCTCGCTAGGACCTCGTCAGTCATCTTGACGACGCCGTTGCACCATTTCGGGGGTGGATTTGAGTCATAGCAGGATTTAATGCAAGGCGGGCTGTTATCCAAAGCTGTCGCAACGGTGGCCGCAATTGAGGCGATGACAAAGATGGAGTGGTTGAACTGCATGGTAGGATGCTGGTCGTCGAGCTCAAGAGTTGCGTCTGGATAGTGCAAGGAGTCGCAACAAAACGAAAGGGCGGTGGATGCGTTTAATATAATGTGAGAAGTACCCCGTACTGACAAGCTCTAATCCCCCAAAGCTCCCCAGCCCGCTGGTGTCAAAATTAGCCAAGGCTGAATTCATTATCTCATGCTCCGCTCCAGAATGGGCTCAAAGAGACCACGATTAAAATTAGCTTGTGCCACTGTCCCACGGGAACACGGCTTCACCAATCGCATTGAACCCGACAACCAGCTATTTGTGGCTTTTGGGTTTAGGTTAGGGTAGCCTGGCGCCACAAACGCTAGGTCCACGCGCTTCATCGTATTCGCCGTATCTGTTAGAGTGACAAAATAGAAACTAGATAGTTCAGAGTTAGCGCGAACAAGGACACATTTGCGTCGTAAAAGGCGCGCATTTCTTCATTGTAGTCTCCTTTCCACAGTCCTGATAAACCCTGATGTCGATGTACATCAGATAGTTAACGCATAAGCCGCCAATGCGATTAAAGCCCAATCCGGCGACTCATTAAAGAACATGGCGACCGCGCCGGCAACTACAGCACCGCCGATTGATCGCTTCGTAGGATACAAGGCAATTTCCGATCGAAATACTCAAGCTCGTAGGTGCCGCTTGGACTCGTCGCATCCACCGTACCAGATTCAATGGGCAAAGAAAGCCGTCTTGACTTTACCGTTAACGAGCCGGACGTTTAGAATCATATTTCAGCTGCTCGACATCTTGGACACGGACCATCCTTTCCAATAAGTTTGGCACATGCTGCCCATCTGCTCCATGCGATATTCCAACGACGTGCCTGGCGGGCACTCTGTACTACGCGTCGAGTACTAAATCATGGTGCTACATTTCCCTTTCGCATGTTTTGGCAGCTTTAAATGGGGGTCGCGCATGGTGCTAATTTGCTTTGGGTAAATATTCAGTAACGCAGGGAGTGCTTGCGCAACAATCATGGTATACTCAAATTCAGTCGATCCACTCCCGAGCACACCCAACACAATCGACTATCTCTGCCATACAGTCTCTCCTTCGTGGCAATTTTCAACACTATTCGTTAACGATCCGGCCCTGGAGACTAACAGCGGTGCTGCTGGGAGCAGGTCAAGTCCGGCGGTTGGTAAGTATCCCCCACTCTGCTCTCAGAGACCAGCGAATACTGGCGAGATCGCGCAATCAAATTTTAATATGTCCCATCAAAAAAAGACCCAGGAACTACCGGAAATTCTACATCTGGCTCATCAAGCCAGGCCTGGATTGCTGGTGTGGTCATTGGGCCGCTCGTTGTTATTGCAATTGTCGTTATCGGAGGCTTCTTTTGCTTTCGCAAGAGGTGGCTAGCTTCAAGAAGAACCCAGCAGCAATATACTCAGCCGGGCGCTCATTTTGTGACTGGGAAACCGGAACTGGAAGGCAGTCAAGGAATTGGTTTCGGTGCGGGTGAAGCGTGGCCAAAATCGGAACTGGATACTGAAACCCAATATGCCCATACAACACGAGGGCAGGCACAAACAACGGAGTTGCCAGGGCGAGAATCAAGTCAAGTGGTAGAATTATCCGCTCAGGATAGAGGTAATGTATGTGAGCTGGACAACGGTAACCATACACAGCACCCACAACACCTTCAATGATGGGAGAGTGCTGGGGAGTAATCTGAGCTAGTTGAAACCAATCGCCGTTTGTATATCTCTTTTCGTTTTAATAGATAACAAAGGATATATGGTATAATAGCTCTTTCAAGTAGTTCGGTCACGTCTTGGCTGATTAGCGGAACAAGCTACTCAGTACAAGCATCAAATTATGGGAGCAATATCGATTCGTGAATCCAGCTAAACTACAAGGGAATAGTCCCTTTCATATGTGCAATTCGGCTATGGTTAAATGAATTATGGTTCGATTATGACACGTCATCCACAACCTTTCACCACTTATCGTATTATCGTAGTTAAAAACTCGTTTCGTTTCCAATTGGCACGGGATCCATAGACATGTAGTTACTCATCATGCATAACACGCTGCGTAAATGAAATAACCATATCATTGGACATGCACCGGACGAACTTCCTAGGAAATGCGTTGTAACTTGTTCAGGCACCTCTAAAAAAGGGTTCACAATAGGACGAGTTTCTCGAGTGCTTCTGTCGTGGTTGAATAAGCAGCTGGGGCTCGTTATGCTCACGAATCTTTCCACACAGATAGGTAGATACGTGAATGGTCTCTCATGCAGCGCATTTCAAAAGGCTGTCATATTCGTAAGCAGAGGTAAGACTATAGTTAAAGGTATACTTGACGAAAGATACTACACTCAAAACATTTTCTAATAAAACTCTTGTGAGACAGGCCAATTTAGCAATCATGATCAAATATTGTACAAAATTTGTTCTCGCGATCCTCTTTCTGTTCCTCGTCGGCCGCGCAATCTTGCGATGGACGAGTTTGCCGCTGAGACGTTGCGCAATACGGTCCCGCCTTCTCAATCATGGGCATAACAGGCATCGGTCTAGCTACCAGTACACGTGTCATACTTATCTGCCTTGTGTTGTTTGATCTAACCAGGGGTTTCTCGACCAGCGCTAAGAGCCTACTGGCACAGCATGCAAGGGACAGGCGAGCCGCAATCCCATTCTCAGCGGAATCTGTAGTGGAGAATCTGGGGCTCCCCGTTGCGGGACCAAGCATGGCTTATCTGTTTGCCAATTAGAATCCTTTGTTCTTGAAGGAACTTTGTTATATCGACCCATCAACGCCAACCAGGGGTGCGGCGCACAAGTTGATGCGGATCAAATGCACACCAGGCGTCGGGGCCAGTGGAAGCCGCTGATGGCACTTTTGTTCGCGATTGTTTACCGTGGGATGGTCTGTATTGGGGAGGTTGCAGGAAACAACAACGCTGCGACGGTTAGGTGTGATCTGTGGCGAGACTTTTCCTACCAAAATGAACAACTACCAACACTGTGGACTCTTGGTCAAGTGGGTTGGCTTGTGAGGACAAAAGTTGGCCGACGAGACACCCTTGCTGCCGTGCCGTGGTTCTTTTGTTCCGTCAACTAACCCTCCAATCATGTGGAGGATCTCGGCGGACGCCGTACCTGATGCGGGATGAAGATGCGGAATATACGGAGTACATGGGTGGGTGCGGGGGCCAGGAGGTTGGCTTTGATCTTTGATTGAGGATCAGTTACGCGACGGAAAGGCTGGTCGTAGTCGGTAGACACAACACTTCATTTTCTGTTGGCCAATTTTTTTGTAACTGAGCAGATGCTCGAATTCCCGCTGTCTATTGTAGCTCTATACCAGTGGCGTTGACAAAGTCTCTAATCTTGTTGAAATCGCGACATTTGTGGTAGACGTTAAAATCGCTCTTCACCTTGCTTGGTCGCGCTGCGTCGTAGATCATGAGGACTGGTGTAACGTCGACGTAGCACATCAAGCTAAGTCTCAGTGCTTCGATGCAGTGGTCGACGTGCATTCGCATGCTAACCTTGTCTTCCTCACCCCTTCCCTCCGGATAGAGATCCCCCCAAGTTTCATTGAATAAGTGAATCGGCCAGGTATATTTTCGGATCAGATCCTGTTGATAAGATTGAGTGTTAGTGTCTGTTTGAAAGACGGAAGAAAAAGTTCTGTAGATGCATCCGCAGAGAACCGAGACTTACGAGACAATGAAGCTGATGAAACACTTCGAGCGAAGCACCGTACGTAGGATTGGCAGGATCGCTGCCAATCACTTCCATGTGTTTGCCAGAATGTGTTGCATTCAAGGCAGCGATTCCCGCTCTGTCAACAGGGACAAGATGATCTAGTCGTGATGACACAGATGAGTAAATTGACGTGGATAGCCTGAACAAAAACGAGCAGAAATGACAGAAGGGATCTTACACCACCAAAGCTCACGCCATGCTCGTTCGCGCTCCAGGGTCGGCGGCCCACGATATTTGCTCGTAGCGTTGAACTCGTTGAGAAAATTGCCCTCCCAAAATTCAACCTGATCCCAGACTGGAGCTATTTGCCTGTCAGTCAGATGTTCAGGGAGGGGACAAAGTAAAGGGAGTGGTTATGACATCTGGAGGCGAATGGGGGTGGGGAGGGTTGCTCACAGTACGGAGACACCTGTTTGGAGCACTCGAGCTGTGAGCCTGTTACTTTATTAAAGCCAAAAGACCCTGTCAAGACAATTATGGTCGCAGAAACGAGGATGAGGTATCCGAAAAGCGCTGCCTTTGCTTGTCTGGGCGTCCAAATCACATTTGGAACTACTTCTGAATTGAAGTCTGGTGTGTTGTGGTACTGGCCAGATTGAGGGCTGTCTGCGCGTTCTAGGCGCGAGTACTTAATGCTGTCGGAACCCATCTGAGGGAGTTGCACTTAGCTTTTGAAGAGTAAGACTTATGTCGACAGAGTCATTCCGGGCCGTGAAGGGTTGAGGTTCGAGGGCGAGGCTGCTGTCGAGATAGCGAGACGGCCATGAGCATACGGCTCGTTGGACTTCCACACCTACCGGGTCCAGGAAGCCCGTTACCCCATAATGAGGTGACGGCGTTGGCGTGGTCGGGCGGAACATGGCGGAACATGGGCCTGTAGAGACTACTAATAAGTGACGAGCCAACTGGGGACCTGGCTTGGCGGGGGATTAACACCGGAGTACGGAGTAGACTGGGGCGGTTTGCAGCTGGAGCGCCGCGTCCCCTTGACACTCGTCAAACATATAAGAGATATGGCGGCAAGTCTGGGCCATCATTTCATTCTCTCCCGTTTTCATTCATTTTCCACAAAACAGCAACTCGTTCGTCATGGCGGCTCGCTTGGCCATTGTTCTTCTATCTGCCCTGCTTTTGGCCACCAGCGCACAGGCAAGACCTGGTTAGTATTCAATCACCGCGTGTCGAGACGGGCAGCAATACAGGCTAATGCTCTCCAGTCGCAGTCCAAGATGCAGCGGCAGCGGGGGAGATTTTCACTCGAGGCGATAAATATGCAATCTCAAGCTGGCATGACCAAAATTACGTCTCTGAGATTGAAGGCGCGGACCCGGCGGCGGTATTGGGCGAGTGATGCGCGCCGGTGTACACTACCCACTCCGCACTATATGAAAAGATACGGGTTCGATAGCTATCTACTGTGTATCTAGGTAGATTATGTGGGGACTTAAGATGCGAAAAATATGGGAAGACTTATCTTTTGCTTGGATTACTGCGTCCTTTTTGTGCCGTGAAAGCCGCATGTGTTGCATTGGCTGTTGTCCTGCATGTACGGTGCATGGTGTAGCCGCCCGATGCAACCAGACTTGATTAATTACCTCGCTTGCCCGTTCCGTGTTACAGCACCTCTTTCCCGCCCCAGTTGTGAAGGAACAGCCCAGGACCCAGCAAGGATTTGGGTTTCCGTGTGTCAGAATGAAACCCCATCAGCCCTGGTCGCAGCTGTGTCTTCCCAGTCTGCTCCTGGACAACAGCAACAACCAACGCATGTTTTGGAGCCATCCAAAACCTGGGTAATAAGCAAGATGATACGACAGATCCTGGCAGGTCAAAAAGGGAGCGGGATTCCACCACGTCCTCCATTGCTTGTTCTCCTCGTCGGGTCTGACTGTAATGAAGACCTGATGTCTACCTAGGTTCGACACTCCGACAATAGCATCCAGAACCCGGCTACCGCAGCGGAATAGCCATGGGGGCCGTTTTAAGATCTGTTGGGGTTGCTGAAGGCGATGATGCTTCGTTTGGGCCTCAGCTTTGGTCCCAATTCGATTTTACTCTGCTGTTTGAACACACCATTCTCACCATCCTGCCAGCGGGTCTGTTGCTAGCTACGTCGCCATTCTATCTCTACCGCTACTCCAGGGCGCCGGTATATATTCCCAGCAGCTCGTTACTATGGTTCAAAGTGGTACGTTCATAGCATTTCCGTATAATCGTACCCTGAAACGCTGCAGCTTCGCAACTGACGAGGCACTCACTCCTTGAAGGCTATCGCTGCAGCACTCCTCGGTGTAGAGATTGGCGGTCTTACCCAATGGGCCTCACTGTTAGATTACCGATCGGAGACCTCTCTTGCTGCTGCAACGCTAGCATGTATCAGCGCCATATACATTGTCGTAGCAGTCAGTCTTGAGCATCGGCATGCTTTCGGCTCGTCAGCCTTCATTAGTCTTTATTTGGGCATCACTCTCCTCTTTGACGTCGCTAAAAGTCGGTCTTGTTTTTTGCGGCCTCATCTTTATGTTGCTGGCGTGACATCGGCAATAACGGCTGCTCTTAAACTGGTGTTGCTTCTATCGGAAGAGATATCCAAAAGGAATCATATCAGCAATCCCACTCTTCGGTCATCACTAAGCAGAGAAAGACTAACTGGATTTTGGAACCGATCGTTATTCTTATGGCTCAACTCAACTTTTCTCTTCGGATTTCGCAACCGGCTTCATGTCGACGATCTTGATATTTTGGATTATTCATTTTCTTCTGAGTATCTGTCATCCAAGTTCAAGCCTTACTGGGACAACTGCAAGTTTTATTCTTCGCATTGCCATGATCATGCTGCGCATTAGTGCTAACGAAAAGGCATGGTTAGATAAGAGCTCATCACGACCGCTGATCCAGGCACTCTTCTTAACATTGAAATGGTCGTTCCTCGTCGTCATCATTCCACGACTGATGTACATCGGATTTCTTTTCTGTCAACCTTTCCTTCTGCGTCGCGTGCTTGCATATCTAGGAGAAGAGACGCAATCGATTGAAATCAGAAATGGTCTGATTTGCGCCACAATCGTTATATATGCTGGGAAAGCGGTACGCATTCACGGGTCTATTACTTTCAAGGTGCACTGAAACGCTAATATCCGAAAGTAGTTGACCAAAGCTAGCTATACCCATATGAATTATCGCCTGGTTACTCGCGCTCGAGGTGTTCTGGTTTCTGAAATTCTAGAGCAGACGCTGCTCATAGACCACGTCCAAGCCATGGAATTTGCCGCAGCAACGCTAATGAGTACAGATGTTGACGGAATCGCCACTGGAATCCCTCAGTTTCACGAAATATGGGCAAGTTCTGTTGAGGCTATTGTGGGTGTCGTTATTCTGGCGAAAATGATTGGGGCTGCAACCTGTCTTATCGTTTTTCCGGGATTGAGTAAGTAGTGTTCTTTTGAAGGTCGGCTATGTCACCTCAAAACTGATAATTTCTTTAGTAATGACGATAACATCCACAATTACCGGTAAACGAATGGCCCCCTCAAGAGCAGCCTGGAACAAACAAGTTGAGAGCCGTGTCGCAACCACTTCAATCATCCTGCGGCAAATCCAGGGCATCAGGATGACTGGTTTGGCACCGTTTGCCACTGACCTACTACAAGGGTTGCGGGTGTCTGAAATGAAATATTCCATTAAATTTCGCCAACTCTGGGTGTGTCTCAGAGCGTTTGGTTCGTACCACTCACGCAAAATACCAAGAGATCCAGGGCAAAGATCTAACATTTACGACAGTTATGCTGTGTGGACATATGACTCCCATGATCATCGTGGCCGCTGCTCTATTTTGGACCAAATTTACGAATGGTATCGACGCCGTTGAGATTTTCGCGGCTTTAGCGTTTATATTCAACACCTCCCAGGCTATGATTCGCATCATGGTTGCATATCCCGGCTTTCGGTCCATTATGGGTTGCCTTCACCGAATCCAAACATATCTTCTCCTTCCAAGACGACTTGATGGACGTGAGACCATTAGCGATCTTGTTCTTCGCAACTGCGAAAGTACAATCTCAGAAAAAGATGCTTCAAAATCTCTTTCACCGCCAGAGCGGAAACCCCGCATTGAGTTACAGTTACCTCAGCCTCCCGTTGTCCTTATTGATGTTTCGGTCGCACCGACGGTCACCGATGCTGCGATTTTGAATAATGTCAATATATCAGTCGCGAGGTCCGAGATAGCTGCCGTGGTTGGTCACACGGGATCTGGTAAATCGACGCTTTTAAAGGCAATAATAGGTGAAGCGCACGTTTTTGAGGGCCTTGTATACGTAGAACAGCGAAGCATCGCATTCTGCGACCAGAGCTCGTGGTTGAGGAATGTTTCAATGAAGGAAAACATCATTGGGCAGAGCAATTACGATGAAGACTGGTATAATGTCGTCATTGAGGCATGTCTTTTGAGCGATGACATACAGCAACTGCCAAACGGTGATGAAACAATGGTCGGCAATGGAGGCTCTAGCCTCAGCGGCGGACAGCGGCAAAGAGTTGTGAGTATTCATCAACTTCATTTGCAACTTCGTAAACTAATGGTTATTTTCTTAGGCGCTTGCAAGGGCAATCTATTGTCAAACACCCATCTTGGTTCTAGACAATGTTTTCAGTGCTCTGGATGAGGCATCCGCAGACTCAATCTTTGACGGACTCTTCGGTTCTCTTGGTTTGTTGAGAAGAATAAACAGCACCGTCATCATGACAACGCACTCAGGTACTAACCATCTCTCTTTCATCGTCCTCAATGAAAACTCTCCCTAACTGTGCATATAGTCAAGTATCTCCAAATGGTGGATCAACTAATTGTTATCAATGAGGATGGCTCAGTGAAAACTGTCCCAAATTCCATTAAAGAAGTGGCCAACAAATCACAGATAAGAAATATGATGGTCGATACATCCAGCACCGAAGATAGGGAGCAAACCCGAAGGGATGAAGGTCCTGGAAAGGAAATCGGTATCGACTGCTTGAGAACGGAAAGGGTCGAGCTTCTGCGACGCAGAGGAGATCTCGGCCTCTACAGATATTACTTTACATCAGTAGCTAAGTGGCTTTGGCTGGTATGGTTTGTTTCGATGATATTCACAACACTGTCGGAAAAATTTCCAGGTTAGCAAATTCCCCCTTGGTATGTCTAGAAGTCCCACTAATCCACCTTTTCTTTTGAATCAGAAATCTTCATCCGGATCTGGTCAGAGCGTGGCCCAACCAACAATCTTTATCTCGTAGGATATATGCTTCTGGGTCTCTGCAACTTCATCTCGAGCGCGATGTCATTAAGGTATGAATTTGACGTCTCGAGTTTAAGGCGATTATCTTACTCACTAGATCTTCCAGTCTTTACTATTTTATGATTGTCCCAAAATCGGCTGAAAACCTACATCGTAAACTTCTAGATGCTGTAATGAAGTAAGAAGGTTCCGTATTGTTTCCAGTACTGAGTGTGGTTAGCTAACGACTTCAGGTCCACCACGCGTTTTATTTCGTATACAAACTCTGGGTCCATTCTGAATCTGTGAGCATCGTTTGAGAACATTCCCCAGAACGACCATACTAAGTCCTTTGTAGATTCAGTCAGGATATGAGTCTGTTGTGTCAAGAACTACCTTTTTCGTTCTTCCTCTTCATATTATGTGCGTGCCCCTGTATTAGTGAACCTCCTCCGTTCTATCCTCTCTGTACATTTTCCCTCTCTTTTTTCTGCTTTCTTCCACTTTATACCCCCTTTCTGTCACAGCTTTGATTGTGTCCGATCTAACGGCACATCAGCCTCCCTTATGATTCTCATTGATCTAGGAATTATCGCATCGGGCGCAACGTACGCCCCATTCGTTATCCCTGGGGTTTTCCTCGCCCTTTATGCTATTCAGCACTTTTATCTTCGAACATCTCGCCAACTGAGACATGTCGACTTGGAAACTAAAACCCCTCTCTACTCATACTTTACAGAAGCCACAGCAGGGTTAATGCATATCCGTAGCTATGGATGGGGCACCAAATTCTTGGCTGATAGCCGTGTTCTTCTTGACCGTTCACAGAGGCCATTTTACTCTATGTACTGCATCCAGCGATGGCTTGGTCTTGTTTTGGATCTCTGTGTCCTGGGTGTAGCGACAATATTGGTTTCGGTTGCTGTCTGCATTAGACACTCTACTTCTCCAAGTGCATTGGGTCTTGCAATGCTAAACATCATCCAGTTCGGTGACACGCTGGGATCTCTCTTGGCACAATGGATCAACCTCGAAACCTCACTGGGTGCTATTGCAAGAATCAGAGAATTCACTCAAAATACCCCTTTTGAGCCAGAGACTGTCACCAATGATAGCCTCCCTTCGACCTGCCTTCGCCCCGGGTCAATACAGCTAACAAATGTCAGCTCTACATATGAGTAAGCCTTCCGCAAAAGTGCTGTTTTGTTTCAATGATGCGGTCGAATCGCTAACACTGTCATGAAATGCAGTTCCGATGGCTCTAATCCCGCTCTGCGCGGCGTTTCTCTTGATATCAAGGCTGGCCAGAAGGCAATAGTCATTGGTCGAACAGGATGGTAAGAACTGCACAACCAATCCATTGACTTGGCCACAACGGTAAAATAACGACATTTAGTGGCAAGAGTTCCCTTATCTTGACAATGCTCAATTTCCTTGACTACACCGGGTCCATCAAGGTTGACGACGTTGATCTATCTCAGATTCCACGACAGGTTCTCAGATCATGCATCACCACAATTCCGCAAGACCTAGTCGAGCTTCCCGGCACGATTCGCCAGAACGTCATCCCAACACGGCAAGATGCGTCAGATGATGCAATTGTGACGCAAGCGCTCGACGACGTTGGATTGATTAGCTACATTAACACTCGAGGAGGCATAGATGCGGATCTGAAGACCATGGGCTTTTCTCATGGACAAAAACAGTTGCTTGGAATCGCACGGGCTTTATTGCATCATAAGAAATATGATAGTCGCATCTTGTTTGTCGACGAAGCGACGAGCGGCATGGATAATGCGACAGCCGACAAGATAGATAGGTTGTTGGCGGAAGTCTTTGCGGGCTGTACCGTAGTATCCATTTCTCATCGGGTTGGACAGGCCACTCATGCTGATCTTGTAGTGGAGATCTCGGATGGGCAAATTGTCAGCTTGAGAGAGATATAATTGAGGGACTCGAGCATCATGGTGGCGTTTATGCGTCCAATTCAATGGGGCAGTTGTTCAGTGATCGTCCTAGGTTGTTGCGAAGCGATTTCATAGGCGACAACTGCTTGCGACATATAGAAGTTTGACCCATCTATTATTGGTTTTCTATGGCTCGGGGTCAGGAGTTGATAATACAAGCCTCGCTAAGGGCAAAAATACAAACATTCTACCCCCGTCGTTACAATATACACCTTGACAAGGCGGAATCTCGCTGATGGAATGGACCTTGGCGACATAATCAAGTGTACCAAACCACTTATCAAGGAAAGCCTGGGGGGTGGAAATCGTGAACCTATGGGCACAAACACTGGGAGCAGATGCGATCGCGCGGGCTGCTTCACTTCAATCACGTCGACCCGTCGCGTTATGGCTATTCAAGAGCAATTTGCAACAATGGAAGCCGATAGACAGAAATAAATATGTTTAATAAAATTGCTAGCTTGCGATGGCTTCAGACGATGAAAAAGTGGCGATTCTGCCTTCTCTGGAACGCCTTTACATCGTCCTATTTTTAGCGTCCGGCAAGCCGCGTGAGTGCCTGGATTAGACGACCTCCTATAATCATCTACAGGTGTTCACTAAGAATGGAAAAGGGGGATTTATAGCCCTACTTTAACTCGGCGCCATCCATGAAGGCACTCGTTCCAGCACAGTAGCTGTTGTGGCCTGTCGGACTCCACACACAAGTACTCCCGCAAAAGGAATAGAAAACAATTTCTCCGCCACTACCACCAGTGTAGTAGAACAAGGAGTCCTTACGATGTTTGGCGTCGGTTGGTTCGCCCGCACTCTTAAGAGCCTCAACGATCTCGCGAGCGTAGTCTCCTGTTTTTAATTAGATTTAAGCGCTACGTCTAAGGGGAACTATAGCGCTATACCAATTTTAACAAGCTCGTCACCACAGTAGAGAATTCATGGGGTGCAGTTCCTCGCGGCAACGGTAGACAGAGCAGTAACAGCCAAGACGGCAATGGGACCAGTAGCAAACTTGACCATTTTGAAGTAAAGTTGTGATATAAATTGGTACAAGTATAAGAGGTAAACAGTGAGCTGAATTCGGGAATATCACTGACTGTCCTGCTAGATAGAACACAACGGCGAGGAGCTAGTATTTATAGGCGAGACGGTCTGCTACTAGACACAAGTTATTCTTTACTGCATCTTGCTTCCTGTTTGTTACGTCGGTGCATAACCTAGTGAATCACTGCATTAAAAGTATCTCCATGGAGTAATCGCAGCTGTAGTACAACACGCTAGACCCCTCTTGTGTCAAAACCAAGACCATTCTTTTGTGGCAGCATAGGTTCTGCGGACCTATTTGCACTGTGCTACGTTAGCCTCGACTCCTGTGTCAGTGGGCTCTGCTGTTAGGCAGTAATGCGGCTCTCCTTTTAGGCAAACCTGGCTCAATCGCACAGGAAAGATTTTAAGAAAGTTCTATTAATGCAGTAGATCTTGTGTATGTATTACTGTAAGGATTTGCATTTCATATCGCGCGAAAGTGGCAGCAATTCGCATCTACAAGCTCTACCTAGGCGCGGAATGCTAGACGTGAAGTACTCTCGTCTTAGCTACGGGGTAGAATACTTTAGAGCGGGCCTTATTCTACACGCAAGCCATCCAAGTCTCAGCCTAGGACAACCAGAAAGGTGGGCTAGTTTAATTGCAGAGAATCTGAACGAAGAGATGCAGCATTTCTCCAAGACAAAGATGGAGCAACTGAAGGTATGCGAAGAGGAGTAGAGTACTCGCGTTCCCCCCCTCACAGTCGATGCAGATTATCGAGTTACTAGAGGGTTTATGTGGGTGGACATGCTGTATCTCTACAATTTATTTCTTACACGGAATTTTCGTAGAAAAAAAATACTGTCAAGCAGAGCATGTTACAAATGTGTTACGGATCACAGTGAGCCTGTTACGGATTCTGACCCCTGGAGATATCGTGAGACAACCTTCCGGGTCCGATGACGGAATTCATAGATAGTAATCATCTATAAGAAGAGGTCTAATTCCTCGTCAATTAGATAGAATACAAGGACAATTCCACTGCATTCAGACATCCATAGCTGCTCACTTGTGACAAATACGAATCAACGCTTAACAATGGCAAGCTGCGAAATATCTCGAGTCGGGCAAGCATGTAACTTTTAGCAAGGTGCTACAGCTAATCAAGGCAGATGTATCGCATACCGTCGATAGTAATGATCGGGCTAAAGCATGGTTAAACACCTTCTCAACAGTCGGCCGGAAAGTAAGTCGTACCGATGCCCGATCTGCTGATGGAGCCAATGGCAACGTTAACCTGAAGTCACCGAGTCGTAGAATGCGGTCTGAAAGCAAGTTGGTTCTAAGTACTACTAAAGGGCTGAGTCTTGCCCACAGTGA
Source organism: Conoideocrella luteorostrata (assembly GCA_032433595.1). Lineage (NCBI taxonomy): Eukaryota > Fungi > Ascomycota > Sordariomycetes > Hypocreales > Clavicipitaceae > Conoideocrella > Conoideocrella luteorostrata. The sequence goes on from JASWJB010000026.1 coordinate 209,188, forward strand.
TTCATAAAATCGTTACTTTACACCTATCAATCGACGACATACGGGCTATCTTCTGTCTCTCTACCAGCAAGACCATGACCCTCCGTGTCTGGCAATTTCTCGGTTAGCGTGCTCATTTTTAATTTTGCTTTCTTTTCCAGCTTCCAAACAGTATCCTCTGCGTCTAAAACCTTTCCGAATTTATGAGCGAGGCTGACTACTGCCAAAGAACTATTCTTCCACGACATGCAACCTGTGGTAGAGGCAGAGTAATAGAGCGTAGCCAGAAAGAAGAAAACGCCAGAGGCGAAGAAAACGACGTGGTACGATAACCAACCCCAAACGACATGGTAGCGAATCACTGGAAACCCGCGTGATCCATTGACGACGGCTGTTGATCGGCCGCCCGGTGGAATAAGGAAGACAGGGTACTGGTAGCCCGAGGACTGTTGGTCGAGCTCCATATACCCCTCGGAAGCGTTGATACTGCTCACTCTGCGCATCTCGTTGGTCATGGTTTGGGCTATGATAGAAAAGCTTTCTTCTAAATCGTGCCTTGAATCGCCCCAGAGAGCTCCAAACCTAGGAGGCCAACGATGACCCTTGCTGAAGACAGCGCAGTTCCAATTGGCCCTGTAATTATCGTTATAGTATGACTCATTGTGAGCATCGTAGCCAAAGGCATAGGAAGATTGGAAATAACTGCTGAGGGAGAAGACGGCATTGTCGCTGACATTGTACACTGGTTTGGTATGGTTCCCTGGGAAATAGAGACTGAGATCGTACTTTCTCCGGACGTCGCGGTAGAATTCCAGGCTGGTGGCGGTTTGATTAGGTTGATTTCCTGAAGAGTTTTGTGAAACGGGTTTCCAAGACTCAAAGTCTCTAACCGCGTCCGTAAGCTCTATCTGGTTCTCAGTAACCTTGCCGTTTACAACCGCGGAAGAGATTTGTTTCACACAATAGTACAGCGCACACTCCTTTGCGATCACCGGTACGTCTGGCCATATGAAGGAGGAGTTGTCATCTTTGACCTTTCGGTAATCGACATGTACAGCCGTTATTGACCAGATTAAAGTGTCTAACTGGCCCATGGTGAAGGTCCAATTCGGATTGCCAGTTCCGAATCCCATAAAGTAACTTTGTGCGCTGGGGTAACTTTTCGTCTTTAGCTCCTCGTTCCATGTGACAGCGCAGTCATTCACCGATAAGTTGAAAGGGCAAGAATTCCAATTCGAAAGTTGGATGCCATTAGGCAATCCCCAAGACGATGACGATAGGTTCGGAACCTGAGGTTCATAGTCGCTCTTCACTAAGTGGGAAGTAAGATCGCGGCATTTTTGACACACTCCAAGAGAATCGAAAGCAGGCCAAGTGCAATTGGCGGCTGGGCATTGGATGCCGGCCCACTGATTCATGAATGTCGATGGATTTAACAAGGCCATGGAAATTGCAGCTTGCATTGACGTTTCGGGAACGGCCGTTACAGACTCATACAGAAGCCCTTTAGCGTCATTATATTGATGCCAAGATATGTTGCCCCTGTAGTATTTTTCGCTGCGAGCGTTCAGTGCCAGAGGGGAATCGAGGTATACTACGTCGGGCCTCAGCTGGATCGTTTGTTGTGAAAACGGGTCTAATGCAAGAGCGAGCAAAGTGGTGAGCGCACCTAGTTTCAACACGTTCCTGATACCATCAGCAGCAAGACAAAAAAAAAGAGGTTTGTTCGTCTTGGCAACTTACGCATTCGCCATGGTGAAAAACACGGCTAGACTGCCCCAGGGCCCGCGGCTTGCGAGATCGATTCTGTCGAAATCCATCAGAAGTCTCGGCTCCTCTCCAAGAAAGAGAATCCACTTCCATTCCCCAATAGCCGCTGCAACCGCAGATGTGAAGCTGGCCTTGACAGTGACGGACAGCAACGCAACCACGGCGTTGAGCGTCACGCCATGCCAGTGAAATGCCTCTTGTCCATTGTAAACGGCCAGAAGAACCAACATGACAATAAGAGATGATAGGGAAATACCAAGCTCCCAGAACTCAGCAGCCCAAGGCAAGACTTTGAACGAACTGGGCCGTCTCAGTTGTGCGACACTTGACATGCTGGACTCTGGCTTTTTAGGTTGCGATCCAATAAGTTGGCCTGGTTGACGATTAGCTCATAAATGGGATGGAAGCATCTCTTCGCCTATTTTCGAAGCCGTCGATGATAGAGATGGCCGTTGTCCTTTTATGGCCATGATGAGCTAGAGGAGGGGGGCTGATGAAAGCTGCTTTGCAGTGAGGCTGAGGCGTGCGCCCCGACCCAGCCCCCTCCCAGGGTACAGAACTTGCTCCAATCTGTAATAGGAAAGGCCCGATAGCCCCTGAAAAGCGCTGGAAATATTGATACTATTGCAATGAGAGAAATTGGCATTTTCCAAGCCGATAGCAATGTGTTACTACGAACGCTATGTGTGATGATTATCGCAGCAAAGCTCGCTACGCTGATATCATTTTTGATCCTCACAGATTATTAAAAATACAAGCTCACGCTACATACAAACTAGGGCTAATGAAGCTCATGCCTGACATTTGCAGCTACCTCGTGCATCAAGCCTGGGCCTCGATCTGACGCTTGCATATCGCAGAAGTCGTTCTCCGGAGCAACTGCTGGTCTGTGATACATGCTCCGATGCTCCTGGCGCGACGCCTGTAGCTCTCCGTTTTTCCTTCTGCGATACCAGAAAAAGAGACCCAAGCCTGCCGCAGCAGTTCCGGCCACACCACCAACAACTCCGCCTACTATGCCCCCAACGGGCGTCTTCCTTGGGCAGTCACAGGGCTGGATGTTGGCTGCTGTGGTGGAGGCCACCGATGGTGCAGTTGATGAACTTGTCACGAGGACGGACGAGGGACACGCGGCCGCGACACTTACAGTTGCACCGCGACAATAATCGTTTTTATCGGCGGCGCCAGTGAGGCATCCATTCTGGCAATACCGGTTGAACCAGATTGCGCCCTCGGTGCCGTAGCAGTTGAACAGGGAGTTGGCAACTCGGGTTTGATTGTTAGCTGGCTGCGAGGCTCTCGAGAGTGCATTTTCGATAGATTTTTGGTAATTGTCTATAACGTATAAGTTTTAATTTGTTTTTTTTTTTATGCTGTTTGTTGCCGGACGTTTTTTGTCTTCTTACCCATGCCTAGGAGGTAATAGCCACAGTAGGTCACTCCATCCGTACAATTTCTTGCGCTGCCCAATTGACTGGCTGAGGACAAGAGCAGGAGCAAGATAAAGGCTACCTTGGCCATCTCTCTGCTTGTGGATGAAGTCGTCTTGAAATGATTAGGAAAAACTATAGGAGACTTGGAGATCGGAATGATGAACAGAGATAGGACTAGCATCGCGCAAATGATGAGACGAAAGGACGGAGGAGGTAGGGCAAGAATAGCTGGGCATGGAGCCGCATTTCTCCAGATAGCCATGCCTATCCAGCACGCATGTACTCCGTAAGCGTGATTAAAAAGAGCCGCGCGGGCATAGACGACACGGGAACCTGGTTTCGGCCATCTCCTCATCCAGGCAAAGCTAATTAGCACGCCAAGCAATAGCTTTTCACGTGCCATGCGTCCTATGTAGGCTTGTCAAATCTTGCTTAGTACTTAGCTATCAAAGTCCCCAAAAGCTTGCTACAACTACTACGCGGACTATAAGACTCGACGATACTCCACGGATATCAAGAATTTCCAATTCTGCATGTTACCAAATGGCTCCATATCTAGTTTGATTCCAGCTGAGACGGCCCGGGATTTTTGCCGAGCTTGGCTATATTTCGAAGATCAAGTCAGCAAGTGGGGGTAAAAATAACAGTCAAATTGGGGATGGACAGAAGGATCCGATCACAGGCTCTCTCAAACCCCCCTGCGCTGCGCAGCTCCTCTCGTGTCTCGCATAGCATGTGGAGTAAAGGGCCACTAACCTCCAGGCAACTGCTCGCAATCAGCCACACCACCTGTCTGGTTACAGTGAGGAGCATCCACGTCACCCAACCGTCGCCCAGCTATTACAGCAACGGCCCGGAGAGGAGTACAAGGCATTACGGATCCAAGCTGCGAGTGTGGGGAAGGCAGGCAGATCGTTGCCCATATCCTGCTCTAATGCAGGAGACTCAAAATAATTCGGGATCAGGAACTGGATCGAGTTCCCGGACGACAAAATCTCTATGTGTTGTTAAGCGAGCGCAAAGTAGCGGCAAAAGTCGTCAAGTTAATGTAACAGACCCAGATCCTTGGGCAATTCAGTATCGAGACTCAGAGGCGAAGCCTTGCACTAGGGGGATGCAGGTAAGAGGAGAAGGGTGCGCTAGTCCCCTACCCGAGTCTAAAGATATACTCACTCCGTAGACATGTACGCAAATATTAAAACGTCACCCACGATAGCTGAAGGCTGAGTGGAATAGGCAGAGAGCTTGGAGACGGCTGGCTAGGTACTTAGTGGTTGGCTAATTGGGGCCTAACGGATCAATTTCCGCTTCGGTCGTCTGACCTACACTCTGCCCGGTATTTTTCCAGCAATCATCGCCATGCTCAGCTGGTCACGAGCCTCATAACGCTGCGAGTTGCGCTATAGCCCCTTGCCCGGGCGCAGAGCGGGCACTGGCATTGTCAGCGTCCATTTCATGGCTCGTCACGTAAATTTAAGCCATGGTAAGTATTAGTTCACACAAAGGAGGCTACGCCCACTACCCCGTTGCAGCCACATGAACTGCTCTCCGGGAGTAGGTGTGATGTTTTAGGTGGAGAATTGAATGGCGCTAGCAGAACATGTGGCCGACGAGGACTAATTAGAGATTGACCAGATTAATTAATTAACTTGGGCTCGGGCTGAACCGGTCCAAAGCGGCGGGAGGCTGAAAGTGGGACGAAGGGGCGCGCCTTGCCGCTGCGGGCAGGCGGTTAAAAACGGCGACTTTACAATATGCAACAGAATGCTGTGTCGGGACTTTTGTCTATGAACCAATGGGATTTGTCTAATCAAAGCATTGGAAAGCAATCACTTGGCTCTATGAGCGTGGCCAGGCACAATGCTTCGAGGGCCCAGAAATTCTGGAGATGAACACTAACACAGATACAAAGCTCATTGCGAGGGTCATCACGGAAGACCCAATTCTTTGCTTGGATCTCGCTGCTACAATTGACCGTCCTTCCTCCTCACAATCTAATTGCTGAGATCGACATCCAACCAAAAACTATAGCCTTGCATCGTGTAATTATGGGGGGGAAATAAGAATTTGCCGCTGGGGTTTAGTTGTACTTGACGAATCGGTTTTTGGGGGTGCGCTCGAAAGACGTATCCGACACCATCGCTTAATCAGGCTCATTGTTGCTCAATGCGATCGGCGCTATGAGAGCCTAGCAATCGATGCGTTTCTCAGCTCCTTTGACAAGACATTGGAAACTCCAGCCGCACGAAACCAGCTTTGAACATTTAAACGCTCTAGCGAGCGCTGGAATGCTCAAGGCAGTACTTCAGAACCAAGAAATCCACGACAAAAAAAGTACAGGGTTTGCGTCTACATGGCGCCAGATGCAGCATCTGGCAGCAAGAAGTCATCTAAAGCTAATAACTATCTTGACTCCTATAAACCGATAGCCTAACAAACGCCCAACGCCGAATTTGCCCTAGCACAGTAGAAGTATGGTCCCCGTAACTTCAAAAATTGCCAACTGGTACAGGAGAGGATGGGGCGTAACGTGGACTAAATTCGTGATCAGATCTAGAAAAGTTGCCCGTTAAGCTGCTCGGGGACATAAGTTTGAGAAAGACCCACTAATTAGGAAACTAGAAGTTATTATATAGAAATAAAAGACAATTTATGTACTTGAAAGGATATTGGAATTTTCGATATAAGTGAAAGCCGATGCAGTTCTCTGTTATCACACAAATGGGAGATATTGAATTACCTCAATTAATGTCTGGTTGTCCTCCTGAGATATGTGTTGCTACGAAACCAAATGAGAAGCTACCGAAGCTGTCTAGCATGAACTTGCTGCGATCCGAAGCCCGTGAACCGCTCGTTTTAAGAACGCGCTCAAGCTCCCTGGCAGCCTGGTTGCATATCGCTTACAGAATCTTCAGCTTCGATGCACCATTGATAAGCGGGCTGGCTTCACTCAAAGCAGTACCGGCCTCGTACATCTCAAAACCTTCTGTGCTCAGAGCCGCAGCCTCGGCTGCGTCGGCCACTTCACCGACGCCAGGAATGAAGTTGGAGGCGGCGACGACTGGAAGGAGTGCGATAGCCATTTTATGACGCTTGATAAAGCTCCAGATTTTATCGAGAGTGTCTGGCTCATGAGGAGAAGGGATTTTATTTTCCGCTTTGGCTTTTCTGGAGGTTTTGCTAGTGACGGATACGCCGGCTTCGAACAACGGAAATCCGCCATTCCATCCGACCGCCTTGCCATTGTTCTCCATGAACGTTTTTATGTCCGCAATCGAGCTGAAATCTTGAGGATTGTCGACTGTAGTAGTGTATGGATCGTATTTAGCCTTGTAGTCTGCGTTTGTTTTAAAAAGGGTCGTGTTCTCTTGAAAGGCATTCTGAAAAAGTTCTTGCATCCTTGCTAGATTCTCGCCTTTGGGTTTAGAAGGTTTATAGTCTTTAGGCACTTGCATCCAGCCTAGTACCTGGGACCACCGTATTCCCCCGATGGCTGCTGACATGTTTGCAGAGTTGATGATGTTAGGTGTGGCGTGAACAGCGTAGACTACACCAGAAAAGTCCTTCGTGTTCTGCGTGGCCATATCTGCTGCACGCTGCGCCGCTGAGCCAAATGTCAAGAACGTTGGCACAATGACTTTTGACCAATCAATCGTGGCTCTGTCGTCTTCTTCAGGGTTTCTGTCTGGTGACATCCTGTCTGTGGGAAGGAATCCGCGTTGTTTCTTGGCCTCAGCAGGCCATACATAGTCGCCATAGAAGACCACCTTGATAGGCTCGACCTTTTTTCGGTCACCCTTATGTTGGTCAAATTTGTCTTGCCCACAATTATATAGCTGGTATTTATGCTCAAGGTACAGTTCTGTTAAGAAGTCTAAAGCGAAGGCTACAGCTGTCTTTTTCGGCTGACAATCAGCTTCATCATGTCGCTTTCTCGAGCTGCTCTGTTTGCAGTCTGCGAACTCTGTCCACGGATCGAGAGCCCAAGCGCGATGGTTGGGAGGAAATCCAGCAAGTTGCGGTTGGCCTCCACTTGCACGCATGAGGTCAAATCTTCTGTCGTAGTCTCGGTTACAAACTTCCGTCCGCTCGACTCCCTGTCGAAATTCAGTCCATCCAAGAACCTGGGTATAGTGAATTCCGCCAAGAGCTGCAAACTCAGCTTCATCGGTGTGAATATAGAACTGTCTGAGGGATGCAGCGGCATCGACGAAGTTGCCCGACACGTGGATACGGTAGATGTATCCTCTTCCGCCAAGTATCAGCTGAAGAAACCGCCGCGCGAATGCGAGACTAGTCGTTGTCGAAACATAGCCAGAATCGTGTCGACTTGTTCCTGTAACGGTACCGGAAACGTGGTTATATAAGCTTATACTAGGCGCCAGTTGGTTTGGGCGCGTGCCGTCCTCTCCACGAGGTAAAAATTTCCGTTGAAGCTTCAGGTCGTCCGGAGAAAGCCGATCAGCCCGATATACGATCGTCGGTTCATTTTGCGAGTAGGCGACGCCCAAAAAAAGGCAAAGTAACAGGACAAAAGAAGGAGCATCAATTCTCATGGTAGTGCTTTGAATGCTTTGATCCGATATATGTACTTGCCGTGGCTCTCTCAAGCATAATAACGGCGAACCCTTGGTAGCAGTGACAAGAAGTTTTTTTTTCTTTTTGGTGAAAAGTAGGGACCAGACTTGGTCTTACATAAATACAAGATCTTCAAAAAAATTAAAAATTAAGGTTCTTTTTTAATTAAGTTTAAAATGAGTGTTACTTTCCGATTGAAAACGTCAGGCAAGTACACTTCATGTACGGAGTACTTATAAAGGGGTAATAGGTGTTGCGGGACCCGTCACGTGATGCGCGTCGACTCCCCACATCAAAGATCCATCTTTTGACTCAGTGGCAGATAATCTCAACATCCCCGCCCTCCCAACCATCTTCTTGTTCCCGCTGCGCTCTGTCCCATAGCCCATCGCGTAAAGCAAGGTGTCATAATGTGAGCAGCTACGGAAGTGGTAGTCTCGATATAGTGGAATTGCCCTTTGCGTTCTAGTTATTTGACGAGGAATTCGACCTATTCTTCGGGATAATTTCTAGCTGCTGGTTTGAGGCATTCTTTCAAGCTACGAGTGTTCTTGTTAGAATCCTGCCGTCAAGCACAATAGGAAGCACGGAGCAGGTCACGTGGTCACCTTTCAGCTACGATATTTATACGGCGATGTCGAGCGTTCAACCTTGACTTGTTTTCTTCTTCTTGGATAGACAGACTTGAATACATCGTTTTTGCATTTTGAAGCAATCGACCTAGGTCAATCATGCACACCACCCTGTGCAACCCACAGTTCTATCGTATGATGTTGAGCCGGGATAATTTCTACGGAATCCTCCGTTGACCGGCGAATTTTTCGTGACACTATGTTCGTTAGCCTAGCCATACTGCCCTATTCTCTTCGCCGCTAAGGTTTTATCAAGAGCTGTGTAGGTATGTTCAGCTGCTATGTTAGGTCAGACCCTACCACCGTTTCCACCCTATTCAGCGTCTTTAGACTGATCTCTTGTATTTCACAGCTATTCCAATTATGGGCGTCGGGAGCACTCCCGCCTCGTTCATCGACCGTAATCCTTGCTGTGTTGGAATAGACTGGCTCTAGTCAAGCGCCGGAGTCTTCGATGGTTTCACCCCGCAACCAACTAAAATTACCTGGTAATTTGTCCTATTGCTCTTCCAGGCCACAGCTGGGCATGCTCGTTGGCTGTCCTAATCACATCTAACAACTATGTCGCCTATTGGTTTCTGTAACAGCACTGAACTTGACTGTCGCAATTCTGAACCTGCTCGGCTAATCACTTTTGTCATAGATATCGTGTATTTCTTTATCCGTCACAGAACATCGAAAAGTCCGTAAATTCCGTAAATTCCGGTGTCTCTTTTGTATCCGATTTTCCCTCTAAGTCAGACTAGCTAGAATTTATCTATAAAGAAGACTATTTTCCTCGTACCGAATAGGTAGAGGACAAGGACAATTCCACTCATCAGACATCCATAGCTGCTCACTTGTGACTACTTTCTTGTGTGCGGCCGCGATAGCTCCGCGAGGTCAGGGGTTGAATGATTTCAACACCACAAAAACTAATTGCTATTATGCTATTAGCATAAGGAAACTGTTTGTGAAATGTGTACATCATATAACAGGTTGCTAAGATGCTATCGAGGTCACTGAACCAATTTTCTAGCCACTGAACATGTGTTCTGGCCACTGAATCGGTATTCCTAATCACTGTATCAGTATAATGTGGCAGCTTCACCTTTTAGGCGCACCTGAATTGCCTCTATAACATCCTCCAAAAGCCACACAGCCTTTCCTATCTGGAGAATATCATCATCATTCTTCCTTCAACAAATGTTCTGTCGTCGAAAAGCTCTCAACAGCCATACCCGCTTACCTCTCGTAATACACTCACTCAGTATATGATTACAAATAACAGTACTCTTTTGACTTGTCGTCTTTATATTTGATACCCCAAAGCACATCGACAATCAACATGCTGTTCACCAACATTGTCTCGTTCCTCATTAGCCGCGAGTTTTTCGGAGCTCTGGTTGTTCTAGGGACCCTCTATTTCTTGTTTCCGTGGGTGTGAATTACGTGCAGCTGGAGCAGCTAATGAATCCCGCCGTTGATTTACCTGTTCTGAATCTTACAGGGAGAAATTTTGATGCTGCTGCCAAGTACTATCTTAACCACTCTAAAGAGCTTCTCCACGAGGTATATGATAGGTTCGAGACGAAATTTAACAAGGGCACGTTTCAGGTTGGGGAATCGACGGCTATATATTCATCATCTCGCCTAAGCTGTTGGAAAAATTAAACTTGCTAGGAACGCATACGTTGGACTTTCACATTGCTAGCCAAAAGCGTATTATTGGAGAATAAAAATGGCTGCGAATAGCCGACAAGCTATAGTCGCACACCATCCTAACGGACCTGACAAGAAATATTGGTAAGTGATGTCAGCGTTGAAGAAGCTCCGAATTAACCCGCCCTTGTCTGACATGTTCGCTTCGAGGCAACTTGCTCCCAAACATTCACAAAGAGATTGAATATGCTCTAGTCACAAGCTGGCCACTGTGCAACGAATAGACGCCGGTCAAAATTTGGCCAAGCAAGTTTCGAATAGTCGCCTTGATTATTGTTGGAATCCCTCGTCAAGCGTACGAGCAATTGCGAACAAGTCACGTGGCCACCCAAGCGCGCCTCTTTTATACCTCTTCTTCTCTCTTAGATGAACCAGACACAGATGAATTGAACTTTTTGGCAAATTGTTTTGCTTCACCTTCCGGTATCGATACCCTCGTCACCTGAAGCCCTGTGCTTCCTACAAAAACTTACTTGGGGGCTAACTTCTTCTTCGCCTCCAGGATAAGGCCATCGAGTCGATCACGAAACTCCTTGCTGTTTATAAAGTTCCGCGCAAATTTAACCTGTGCATCGCATCCACGGCTTCAAGACTCAAAATTAATATCTTGAGCCCATTTTTCTCCTTTAAGCTTCGCCATGTCTCCGACAACTTTTTGATCAGAAGTAAATACGGCCCATTGTAAATACACTGGTTCAGAATGTCCACTAGGTCGGCATCATTGCCTTCTTCATTGATAAAAATAGTTTCAATACCAGACGCTCTTGCCAGGGCAGGGAAAAAAGAGGGGGAGTAAGGTGTAGTAGTAGAACATACCAGCTGACGGCGTGATATCCTGTTGATCGTTTCAATTGAGGGGATTTACTTCTTAAGCACGTTGTCAATAACCGCACCAGAGCATGATTCAAACCGAAACTTCCTCTTTGAGCTGTCGCCAAGTCTAGGGTCGGAATTGACAATGTTGGAATAAGCTTGTTCATAACGACTGCAAAACCAATTTAGCAGAGCAGTAACCGGTAATGGCAGCTGCCCTTCTCTTGTTATAATGAATTTGAATGCTTACCGCTCAGTCCGCTACCAGACGAATATGAGTCACCGATGGCAGCTATCTTCTTTATAAGAGATAGATTATCTCTGTCAATGTCATTGGCGCCTCTTGAAAGCACGTATGTACTGCTCGACGGAAGATTTCCAGATGCTGGAATTGCTGTGGCTAAGCCAAACAGCAGAGTGGCGGCCAGATAAGCGGATGTGAAACAATACATGATCTCAAAGTATTCAGAAAATTCTTGCTTTGACTGTCTTAATGCGCAAGAAAGATAAAAATTATGACGAAAGGGCAATGGCTGAGCAGCTACTAGTTATAACCCGTGGAGGACTGGAGAGATTTCAAATCAGGGCTGCATTTTGCCATCCCCAATATGGATGAGTTGGTTACAGCAGTCAGGAATAGCAAGAAAATCGTACGTCAGCATAATGTAACGTGCGAATGGCCTGCAAGCAGTGACGTCGGATGCTGGTCTGCTAATCCGCGTTACCAATTCTAGAACCCTGAACGTGGATTTACCTCCGGCCGGCGCGAATTAAATTTTTACCACTCGAGGTAGTATGTGTGTCATGAAATTCCAATGGCTTGAACTGCCCCCACGTAGCACGTCTTTGCTTTTCGTGACTGTTGGCCTTTACTTCTGCAGCGGATCCATGCACGTGGGAACCCTTCACGCCCAGCGGACGCATAATCCAGAGATAGTCCTGGAAACAGAATGGTGGCGTGTTTGAGAGTCAAGTTGGTTGTGTCAGCATGCGAAAACTTGGTATGCTCGCGTGTGTAGCTTTAATCGGAACATCTTTCAACAGATGATTACTGTTGAGGTGACAACTGGATTTGTTGTTGATAGCAGAGCAGTTTTCGAAACATATGCCAAGAATCAATCAGGATGGCTGCATTCAGCCTTGCATGTTGCTTTTGTTAGAACATCTTTTAATAATTGAATACTGTTGATGTTTTTCTTGGTAGCACAACAGTTTTTCAAAACATACGTGAAGGAACAACCAGGCTGGCTGCATTTAGCCTCATGTGTTGCTTTTGCTAGAACATCTCTTAATAGATGATTACTGTTGAAATAATATCTGTATGTTTAAGTTGGTAACAAAGCAGTTTTTGAAACATACGCCAAGGAACAATCGGGCTGGTTGCATTCAGACTCGTGTGTCGCTTTTATTAGAACATCTTTTAATAGATGATTACTGTTAAGGTGTTATCTGCTTTTTTCTTTTTTTCCTTGGTCGGTGGCACAACAGCTTTCGACACATACGCCAAAGAACTACCAGGCTGGATGCATCTAGGATTCGGAGCTTTTTGGCCGGTGGCACAACAGTTCTCGAAACATACGCCAAAGAACAACCAGGCTGATTGCATGTGGACCCGTGTGTCGCTTATTACAACATCTTCTAACTGATAATTACTGTTGAGGTCATATCCGGAGCTTTTTGGTCAGTGACACAACAGCTCTCGAAACATACGCCAAGGAGTAATCAGGCTGGTTTTATATCCAGACTCGTGCATAGCTTTTATTTGGACATCTTTCACAGATAATTACTGTTGAGGTAATGTCTTTATATTTTGGCCGATAGCACAGCAGTCTTCAAAACATACGCCAAGGAAGGATCGGGCTGGTTTCTTTCGGAATCCTTAACGTCGATGACCAACAAAGAGCTACGTGCTACTGCGAGTGTCGCCGCTTACCCAGTCACCCTGACCCGCGTTCAACGTCACTCCATAAGATGAAACTGTTCAGAAAACACGCCATCGTCATCAAATTCATCATGGGGTCCGCGCGAGTTGTTGGCTATCACGCGAACCAACACGACGCTGTCTCAGCTGCCACCACGAATACGATGACTGTTGCTTGTCTTTTTCAATCCCCTTGTAGTTGGTGAAACAAGTCCATGCTGGTTCTGTACGCAGAATACCGAGGGAGTCTTCATCTTTGCTAGGAAATCATTGTACTACGATGTATATTGTACTTTAAAAACAATCCTCTCTCTCTCTCTTATTCCTTCTCAAATTTTCCCGTTGAAAACATCAACTAGCACTTCGATCTCTTCATTTCATCATAACATCCCTCACCATCTCACCCTTAGTTCGCACTATTAATACAGATTTCGGCCACATTCTTCAATTTACTTTTATCCTCTACAACTTTGATTACTTTCCAAGTCCTAAAACAATGGCGTGGAAGTTTTTGAATCTTCTTGTGTTGTTTCTTGCTGCTCTAAGTCATATCTCTGCAGTAAATGTCGAGAGAAAGCTTGAGCCTAAAGGTCCCCTCAAAGTCCGGCTCGACTACTCCCTAGCAGGACAAAAACCAATGACAAACACTGATTCCCAAATCATGTGGTTGTTTTCCAGTCATTTGAAGTTTAAAAACGACGTCAGTAGCATTTCAGATCTTCAGTTGAAACAAATTGCATATGACGCGTACCCGGAGATGGTGAGAGACATGCTTCAGTATAAACCAGTTTTGGATAGGACGAACAAAGGTTTTCCTGAACGGCTCCCAGGTGTCATGACCCTCCTGGCCTGGGGTAATGAGATCATTTTGGCGTCCTCCATGAAGGGTAAATTAGCCTTCCTCACCGAGATGAACGCGAGTCCCGTGAGAACTACGCTGGAGCAATGCCAAACGTTCCCAGGCGCTGTAAGAGACCGAAAGTACGGACACATGCGCGACGCAAGATGTGGCGAAGTCAGCGCTCTGCACTTATTTTATAAAAAATATCCCAACAAGTCTTTGAAGGATTTCAAAGACAAGGTGCGCATTGTAACCGTGGAGCGAAAAGGCGATACTTACAAAGTTATCAACCCTTGTGGATGGAATAAAGTAAGTCCAATAATTACCCCCCTTTACTACAGGTTCACAAAGTTGCACTGGTTGATAGAGGTGATATAGGATACCAATGGTTGTGATTTGCTACTAAAGGAGCACTTCAAGGTGGCAAAGTGGGAAGATGTGGCTATAACTGATAAGGGAGCCCCGCAACCTTACGACCTGAAGACTCTGGCGGGCGGTTTAGTTGAAGTCAAGCAGCCAAACACAAATCCTGATCAAATCACAGCTTGCTGAACGAGGAACTTGAAGCGTTCACCTGATGTTGCTATGAGCAACATGATGACTGTTCAAACTTCCGCGTTCAACCGGCACAGTTAGAAAGGATATTGCGTGAAAGTTCAGAACTTCAGACATCCGTACCAAATTCATCTCACTGTTCCATGGAATTACGTACTGTCATAGGAAAATATGGGCCTATTTAAGAGCCATAACTACAAATGAAAAATGGCCTCCGGCTACGACTTTTTTTGTATGACACTTGCCCTTTGTAATCTATTATGTGCAACGTCATCTATACAGTCTCGTCGTATATCCCTGCCAGTTTCATTTCTTCGTGAAAACGATGGTCCCAATCTACAATCACTCCAGCGTGAGCGCTGATATTTCTTAATCGCGCATCTATTTCTTCAACATTTAGGTTGGCGTGAGACATGATCGGCACGAGTATGCGAAGGCGACCATTTGAAGACTGTCTTTTCCAATGAGTAAGAATATACTCAGCAGCGGACAAAACGTCCTCGTTATGCCATTCGTACTCATCCAGCCTGCTTAGATCATGTTCAAGAGAGAGAAGCTCAAGGTTTTTGGGGAGTCTCTCCCATACCTTTAGGCACCTGCTTGGGTCATAACAGTACCCCATAAGAAAAGCCCAAGGTAGAGTGAGCCTTTCCAAATGAGCAAATTCTATCAGACCACTCAATGACCCTTGTATTTTCAGAGGATCTGGTTCGGGAAATCCAGAGTACCATGCATTATATACCCTGGCACTGATTGTTAAATCTGTCAATGTCCCACTGACGGAACTCAACGCTGCATCCAAGACGTCGAGGTCAAGAACGTCTCTGCTAACGTCATCATCAATGTCTGTAATATAAATCAAATTCCACTGTAATTTTTGTAGTCGCTTAGTCGCAGACAATATGGGTTCCAGTCGCACCTCACGGAGCCTAGATAGTTCCAGAGAGAGCAGCGATGAAAATTGCGGTGTTGGAGTACCAGGAGGCCATTCGAACACAACAGGGTTGTCAACGGTAAGTGACAGGGTTTGAATATTTGGAAGGAAGAGAAAAGGAAGCATGTTGGATGTGTTTCGAGTATCAGATGGCTTGAAATCGGATTCCGTCCTAGTGATGGTAACATCACACAGTTTTTTAAACTTAGAATTCTGGTTGCCTCTGGTTATTGAAGAGTTGCATAGGGCTCCTAGAAATCGATTGACATTTGCAAAATTGGATCCAAGAAAAAAAGAGGTCAAATTTGGCAATGCCGCCAATAGGAGTGTCACCATGGCATCGGCACTACCAGATTGCAGCTCGTCAGCCCATGAATCGGCCACACCTTCAGCCAATTGAGTGGATCGGATAATTTCCAAGGCTCTCGGCATTGGAATTGCTTCCGATGGAAATATCGGTGATACATCGATCACAGAGTCATGGTCGACGTAATCATGGCCGTCCAAACGCACACGGCGAATGTGACGTGCAAGCCCATGGTTGTCGAGAATGGTTCGCAGCAGCAGCGGGACTGGTGGCGGACGACAATTCACCTCATAACACCCAACCCATTTTATGTCCACCTCAGCATATAGGAGAGGTTCGGCAAGGCAATGGAAACATGTATTCACACTGCTCATGAAGCGCAAGTCGTCGAAGGAAAGGTACTCCAAAATTTGAATCTGGAGTTCCGTTGGCAGGTTTTCAATTGAAGCTGCATTCGTCGCCATGGCTATTTGTTCAGTTTTGTATCTGGAGAGAAGTTAGTCGCTCGTGACATAATATAATGGAGTAAGAAAATGCCTTACATGTTGTTCGTGGCCAGGATGGATCACGTCAGAGACGAAGGAGAGAAAGGAACGGAAGGCGATGGAAAGAGTGCGGGAGAAAGATACGTATTGAATACACGGTAGAATGTCCATGCACCAGACAGCGCTGTTGGCTTTCCTGCATTCGGGTCCAACACATGCACCCATCCCGCCCATCCCTGTCAATAGAGCAAAGCCTCCGCTCGCGAGGAAAGGCATAGATGACGACAGATGGTGGGATATGAACATACTGACGAGGACGTCTGGCAGTGCCATCCGATCTCCGGGTGTTGCATGCGTGCGGTCGGTCGTACACGCATGTACGGGGCAATTGTCTCCGTCCAAACCAACTGAGTAAACTTCCCATCAATTTTGCATCCGCACCGAATTCGCCAGTCGGCCAAGACAGGACACTACCCTAACCTACCTAGACACTGCATGATGAGCCATCGTTGGTCCATGCAAACTTACAACACCTCGGTGAGAGCGGAAGACGACGCGTCTGTAGATCCCAGATGCCATGCAAATGTCGCAAGCCACAGGACATTCATCATAAACCTACATTGGGACCGAAATTGGAGGTCGCTTTACTATTAGTTTGTGATGCGAAGTAGCATTTTGCACGAAACGTAGCGGGCGGCGGTGTTTTCTATTTAAACGAGCGTAGATGCTTCTTGCAGACCTCAAATCACTTATTGTCTCGCAATGTCTGGTGTGTCAAAGAAGAACAATCCAACACGACGTCATTTGCACAAATGGTAATAAACCCAACAGAGGTTTACTTGCCGACGCAGTTGAACTCGTCCTTCTTCTTGTCATACTTGTATACATGTTTCATTCCAGGCTTGTTTCAGCCATGAAAGTCTTTGGGTAAGTTTGACGCAGTCATTTGCTGACCGGTGAGCGTCTCCATTCAATGACAAACTACTGGCGACAGTGTCATGACATTACAGCTCCTTGGCACTCAGTCCGCTGGTCACTGGGCATTGCAATTTTAATGTCGGCACTATCCTGATAAGGGCAGATATACGAGTCGCTACAAATTCTCAATTCTTTGATCAAGGTATGGTCTGTTGGTTATTTACAATATTGTCATAATCATGGTTCCTTGCCACACATATCCTGTGTTGGTCAGCCAGAAAAGTTTGCTGATATGGGCGGAGCCAATAGATGGTTCTTTGTCTATCACGTTGCATGATCCGGCTATGTGTCATTCAGTATAACACCTTTGCGTCGCTTCAATAGTTATAGTGCACTTTCTCGGAAACACTTGCGTATCGTTGATGGAACGAGGATCCTTCCCTAAGCAAGGTGAGACCGAACAGACACCTCATGCTTTTCGCTGTATGTTGTTTCATCGCCAAGTTCAGCACTCCGAAGACTACTTCCTAGTTCCAAGGATAGTAATACGCGACCATACGGACCTGGAGGTCGTGGTGATCGCGCCTGGTGTGTGCATCGGAATTGTCTCTATTCCAGCGAGACCAGTTGACACTCAGCAATCGCAACCGGATACGACTTTATTTATTGTCCATACCGTCGTTTTGGGTCCTCAGGGTTTCCGTTGATAATCTTCTCGGGTCTTGTGCACTGAAATGCCCTTTGTTACAAAATGGCTGATGGAAAAACTTGCTTGCGCTGCTGTCAGCGGTAAGTCCGCTTCTGAACTATCCACCTGCGGCATTCTTAGTAGGGGCTTGCAGGGGCATAATATTGCGGGCTGCGTGGATCTACAGTGGGCTTCCAGTAATTCCGAGCCAAGAAACAACCAAATCACGTCGATTGGTGGCTCGGAATTACTGCTGGGGTGCTGTAGGCAGCTTACAGAGTTTTCCAGTGCCATTTCTCTCTGGCGTCGCGCCGCAGTTAGCACTAAATATGCAGCCGGCCCGCTAGACAGGCCGCTTTGGGCTCCTGTGCCTTGCAGCTGTTACTCCTCTAAATGGCGAGACCCTCAAGATCCAGCATCAACCAACGCAAATTTCCCTTCTCGACCTGCGCCGGACTTCCCTTCCTCTTTTCTTGTCTGTTTTTGTCTCCCAAAAAGAATGTAAGTGCCATTCGGGACGTTCCTCTGAAACGCTCCGGATCTTGTCGTGACTATACGTCGCGGGCACTTCCACAGCCTCGATCCGTCCCTCGCCAGAAACCTTGGCGCAGACTCCATCCTCGCCGAGTCGTACGACAATCTTGACGCCTCAGAATTCAACGCCGCCATGACAGGCGCCCTACAGAGCTGTGGCGCTCTCTGGCGTGTGAAGACGCTTATGCCATGGCTTTGCCATTTACGAAGTCTTTGCTGCAATCGTTTGTTGAGAAGATTGGCGACGACACAACGGCCTGCATGCGTATTCTCAAGGTATTACCTGTCCAATGCATAGTGCATCGGGAGTCCAATAAGTCACTCTTATGGACCGAGATGCTGCAGATTGACACGGAGGCTGGAAGGCATCGCGTCGGCAAATTAGATGCTCTCACGCTAGGATACCAGGGTACCAAAATCGCCTCCTACGTTCCATCGGCTTTCATACCAGCATCTCTAACCATCCACCTCTCCGGCTCAAACCTCTTTAGGTCACGGTAGAATCTGCCTAGGCCGAGCTGTACGTTGTCATTACCGTCATCGTTAACCAATTTGACTTTGAGTCCGATGGCACCGGCCTCAAGGACGTTGAGTGCGCTAGCAATCAGGTCATCATTGATCGCAAAGACTTGAGCGACATCAAGGCAATGATCACACAAAACAGGGTTTGATTCCCGTATGAGGCCACACCGCCATAGTTGCAACCAACTTACCAGAACATCTTCCAGTAGACGACGACAGAAATTAATACTAATTCCCACATCAAGTTGCAAGAATGATGTAGGGCAAGCGCAATCAAGCACCAAGCTATAGGCAGCGGCTTGAGACCAACCAGTTGGCTATATATAGAAGGTGCACAAAAGCTACAATAGAACCTAAGCCTAACTTTACAAAGATGTTAGGGGATATTGTACCTCTTCTGTCTGCGACACTGCTGCAAAACCAACAAGACTTGTATCAAGCGCCGTGGATTAGCCACGTACAATGAAGTTACAGACATCACTGATTCTGTTTCGATCAGTAATGGTAGAGGCGGTCAAGCAACCTGCGGTCCATTTTCGACGAGACACTCAATCAGGTGCCTCATTTCATCCATGACACTCTTGACTAGGTGCTCCGACACAACTCCCTCCTGCCAACTGTAGCCAATACCCATCCTACCATCCCTCCCCGTTGCCACACTTACTTTTATTGCTCCAGAACAAGCACTGGCACTTTGACTGAATAACAGAGAGTCAATGCGATAATCCATATGGTGCATATCATGCCTGGCAGCTAGAGTTCCCACATTACTCAGCTCCCAAGCAGCCGCTCGTCTCTTTCCCAGTTTAGCTTTAAACCACTCTATCATGTCGCCAACTTCGTGGAGAAACCGCACACCCAATTCAGTGCCCCTACTACGAATAACGCCATCAATGGTTGCTTTTGTCCTTCGAGCATCGTCCCAGATAGATGCTGAAGAGACTGGCGATGGGCGCGAGTACGTTTCACTAAAACCACCGACCCAGCAACCCACATCACGATCACCGACAGACGGCGGCAGAAAACGTCGGATAGAGACTGCGCAATCACCATTGATCTGACTGTAAGAATCGGGAAGTATGTGGAAGAGAGAATGTGCCATCATGGCCATAAGAGCAGCGGTGACGGAAACCCCTTCCGCACGAGCCCGCCGGAGGAGCTCATCGGACTGGTATTTCGACAGTTGATTTGAAGCAAAGCAGGTCTTGACTGGGAGAAACTGCGTATGGCCAGACCAAGTTTCTGCACTGGGCTCCACCGAGTTCCTCTGACAAGCACAAAATGCCTCCGAAAGCGGCAGTCCGTTAAAGGATTCAAGAGTTGGTGACAGTGGCCTATCAGACAGAAAGCATACTATTGGGTGGGCGCCTGTTGCAGAGAAGTCGCGTTCCGGGTGCGACAGAGAAAACTCAAGATCTTCGAGAAGTACTAATGCGCTTTTGGTATCGGCAATAGCATGGTGGAAGCAAAGCACCAATGTAAAACGCAATGTATCTGTGACATCTTCTGCTGCATAAATCCGCCATAATGGAGTCAATGCGTCGATTGCGTGTGTGAACGGCTGATTGTGTTGCGCCTCGAGAATGGCGTCTAAATTAAAATCTTCGGCTCGCTTGGACATCATCACTACCTCATCGAGGTTGACATGAGGTAATTTTACAAAACTGGGTCTAGTTGTTTCAACATTGATTGCAGCTGCAGATAGAACGGGGTGCCTTTGGACCAGATTGGTCAATGCCCGATACAAGACTGACTTCAGATCCTCCTGGGTTCGGCGTCGACATGTCGCTGTGACACAGACATTGTGGTATATCCCCAGGTAGCTGCGCGTTGTGGAATAGCGTTCCAGATGTCCTGGTTTTTATGAGCTTCAGCATTGTGCTATTCGACTCGAGACTGATGCGGAAATGACATGCAATGCTCACCTAATGGTCTCAGATCAAGACAATCGTCGCCGCGGATCGTTGCTGTTGATACCATAGCTATAATTGTTACGGACTTTCTGTTTCTAGTAGTCTGCAAGCTCTTAGCGCATTTCTTGGAGAAACGTCCTGGACAGCTCACTTTCAAGATACCTACTCAAATGGCTAATTGCGCTACACCGTTGGATGTGAATCCTGACGGTACAGATCGCACGTCGCGACAGAGCCCAGGGAAAGATTTTGATGACAATAGAAATAATAAGAGAGCTCTATTTTAATGGGCTCGTAAAATTTGCATATAGAAGATCAAGAGGAAGAACAAACTTCCGAAGACAGTATATGCAACGTGGATCTTGGCACAGGACCGGGATCGGGACCGGGACCGGCATCTCTAGCCGGGTTCTATCCTCAACACGAACCGGGTGGAGGGGCATCATGATAACATCATCTTTTTGTAGTGCTTTCTATTCATCTAGTGATTAAAGTCATCTTCCCTTTCCACATGCGCGCGCAAAGAGTTATCAGCAGAGTCTCCGCGCTCTCACAATGTGTCCAACTGCGTCGCTACTCATATTCTCTCCATAGCCACTGCTCGAACTGTTCAGGGTCCACGCCTTTCAGCACACTTCTCTTTTTCGTCTTCCACATCTTAGACCATATCTGAACATCGCCATTGTTCTCCGGGTGCGACGCAAATGACTTTACTCTCTGCGCCTCGGGGCTATCCTCTCCTTGGCAGTCAACCCTTACTTTGTACGATCGCTCAGCAAACACACTGGCTCGAGCCAGGTCGCCATGTGAGAGACATATTTGAAAGGCATCGTAGTTCGCCACAGCAGCCCATATGCCAGGATAGCCCTCAAACTCCTCGTCCAGCAGCTCAAGAAGGCGTCTGCATCTCCACAAATTGTGGTTGGCGTCGCGCGCTATCGGAAATATATCGACGACGACGGAGTTGAGGCTGTCAATGTGTTCGCGATGGATGTCGCTCAATCGCTGCTCTGATTCGGGGAGAGAACAGCTGCCGCAGCCGCACTCAAACCCGAACCCTTCCATCAGCTCAGCTTTTCGATCAGTACTAGTACCGCCATGAACGTACGATATGGTGATCTCCTGTCCGGTTAGTATCGGCCGGATGGCGTGCACGGTTTGCTGTCCCAGATTTCTGTTCCAGCTGGAGTAGCAGTTCGGCAGACAGCTGTGGTTGATACGACTTATCGTGGAGTAAACTGCACCGATGGTCGAGATTTCTCCACACGGCATGGCATTGGTTTTAACGATGCCGACAAATGAGTTTTTTCCAGGGAAATTATTGTGGAAGGCGCAGAATTGTCGCTGCTCGTCTCTGGACAGTGACTTCAGCTTTTTCGCGAGATCAGCTTGCAATTCGTCAGGGGGCAACTCGGATCTGTATAGGAGCAGTGGCTTCTCGCACAAAACTCGAGCGCCTGGAGATATGTTGACAGCAGCGGTTAGACCCTTGCCTTTTCCAGGTATATTCATCACTTTATGCATTGTGTTGGGACTGTCGTCATTTTTCATGGTGTTGGAAGAAGTGGGATTAGATGTAGAGGCTTCGGATTGATCTGACTACATAATGTGTTAAGACGGAGCCAACGAGCAAGGGACAAACGGGAGACGTTCAAGGATCAGCTTACCTGCTTATAGGATTTCAGTGATTCCCAGACCACTCCCCAGTCATAGTAGCCATTCAGCTTCCCAAGTTTAGTCCAATGACAAATGCGACCGCCGAATGTCAGCTTAGCGATGCCGGAAACGGTGTTAATGTAGCTTTCCATCGACGTTGTACTTTCCGTACGCGCAGGGAACCGAGAGCTGAAGCGGAGGAATTTGTGGCCTTCAAGGGGCAATCGAGGATATTCTCCCACTTTGAAGAGGATGTAGTTTGATATAAGCTCGACTTGGGCGTCATCTTTGTAATGGTCCTGAACTTGGGTGATAAACTCATCCCAGTTCCGTCTGTCCACCAGCGTTGTGGTGAGACGAGGAACCATGTCGAAGCCGGCAGCCTTTTCCATATTGATGACTTACGGTTTCCGTAAACAAA
The DNA here is from genome assembly GCA_032433595.1 of Conoideocrella luteorostrata. Classification (NCBI taxonomy): domain Eukaryota; kingdom Fungi; phylum Ascomycota; class Sordariomycetes; order Hypocreales; family Clavicipitaceae; genus Conoideocrella; species Conoideocrella luteorostrata. The sequence continues at coordinate 231,789 of JASWJB010000026.1, forward strand.
AACTGCAATAGTTATGATATGTGTGTGTGGGGGGGCAGAGGGAAGGGGGAGGGAACAGGGGAACAGGGGAACAATGAGTGAGAGTGAGAGATGGAAAAACTTATTTGTTGCCCTACCGTTCATTTCCAGTTATGTGGCAAGCTGGCTCTGGGGTTCTTTGACGGGGAGGAAACCATCTAGTGGCCATTTGAAAGGTTTCGGCATCGTTCGAGTGAATCCTCAACAAACGTTCGTACGTGTGTCTGGCCGATGTTCGGCCCCTCGTAGATTGGTTGCAGCAGTGTCGTTCTTCGTCCAGAAGACAACACTAAGCAGCGTGGGTACATCAAAAAGTTTGCACGAATACAGTCATCCGGCTCGGGCAATCGTGCTTCGTTAATCACAACCCTCATGTAACAGCAACATTGTCAAGTTTTCCGCACCCCAGAGATTCCCTGCTTTACCTATGGTACTTTTCCCACGCGGGACTGTCCACTAATACTCTTAGCTACCAGCAAGCAGAAGTATAAGCCCACGTTTCGTTTATGCAGTTATTATGCTGATACGGAACTAACGCAGGAGGAATCAATTGCCCATGCCTCCGGATTTGAGGACAAACAAGCTTTGTAACTGGCCGTGGTGCCACCAGCCACGCCACCACAGGAGTGACACCGATGACTGAAACTTCAGTGCCCCATCTTGTCACACCTCTATCTCTGTCGATTTGAGATCCACTTTAACGTGTCCTGACGAACTTCCCGTTGGCAAGCACTCTCCAGCGCTTCAGCCGTCAATTCACGGCCAAGATGAGTTGACGGCCTTTGGCGACCACAGGCTGAGCTGTCTCAGCTGGTATCCATAAACTCCCAGTTTGTCGTCTCCACCCATTAGCAGCAGACCCTTTCCAGGGTGAGTAGCTTTGGACTTCTGTGGTAGGTCCTTTGACAGCACTAAATTATGAGGTATATATGCAAAAATCAGAATAAGATGGCATGGGTACTTCTGTTCATGTTTAACAGACTGCTGTACTCCATGTCACAAGCTATATAAAATGCATTATTCCCGCTATCGGTGCCAGACTTCCTCTTTTGCTGAGTTTTGTGACGCCCCATATCGCTCCCTTATGTTCAATTGACCATTGTTCCCATTCTGCGTCGCAACGTGACTGCTTGGACCGCGCGAACGGAAGAGCTCCCATTGGTCAGGTCACGTAAATAAGCTAATAGGTTACTAGTCCCCTTCGTCTACGTCAGAAACCAAGTCTCCCCTTCACCCTCGAATTATGTCTTTGTTCAGAGCCCCGCTCCAATGCCTGTTAGGCTTGAACTGATATCCTTGAAAGGCTTTTGCAGAGATCTTCCGTAATCCGTAGAGACCGTACTTGTGGTAAGATCAAATACCACCACCAGCATCAATATCAAGCAACAAGACCTTCGTCGGCAGCATCGTCGGCAGCATCGTCAGTATCAATTTCAGCAGCAGCATAATTAACTTATTCGAAGCTTTCCCTGTGCCTATGGTGTCGATAAAGTCGGCTGGCGTACAGTTGTCGGAAGCGACAGTATGGAAGTGATTCAGAAGGGGAAATAACAGGTATGTAAATTTATGATAGATGATGACAATGTCGGATTAAATATCCGTTGCATCATAGCGCAAAAGTGTGAGCTCACTAAATATTCATTCATTAAGATGTAATAATGTCTTATATCCAACAGATAATGATTAACGATAATTGTGGGTTGCACAAGGTGTGGTGCAATATTGGTATCGATACCAATTGCGGTCAAAATGCAATATACTTAATAATCTCTGTATATCTAAGAAGAGGAAAACAAGTCAAGGTGGAAGGCTCGATATCGCCGTATAAATATCGTGGCCGAAAGGTGACCACGTGACCCGTTCCGTGCTTCCTATTGTGCTTGACGGCAGGATTCCAACAATAATTGATGACCAAATGATAGATGATCTGATCCCTTCTTCCAATTCCTGTCCATAAACTTCCTTTTATACTTGCTCTCCCTTCTACCTCTAGCACCTGTTCCTCTTATCGTCAGCCTCACCGGAGGCTACGGCCTTCCCTAGCCTATCGGCATTCCCTAGTCTTCGGCGTCACCTAGCGTTCTATCCAACAACAGTATCTCGTCCTAAGCGGAACAGTTTTATTGTTTATTTTTTATTTTTATGATGGTATCCAGAAGTTTCCTGTAAGTCGAACCGAATCCCTACCCAGTTCCCCTCTATTGAATTGAAGTTGTGTTGCTGATTGTGTCAGACACCAGTATACGTGTGTTGTTGTTTTGGTGTTGTCGGAAGCGACAGTATGGAAGTGAATTGGAAGGGAAAATAAAAAGCATGTAAATTGACGAATGTTGACGATGATGATTGATGATCTGATTCCCCTTCCAATTCCCGTCCAAATGCTTCCTTTTATGCCTACTTTCCTTCCTACCTCTGATATCTCGTATTCCTCGCATCCCCGCATCATCGACCTTTCCGAAGTCATGACCAAATTCCTCCGAGATATTCAATAGTCTTCCTTACTCTTGACTATCCTATCCGACAAGTTTGTGCTTTGGACCGACAGAGTGTCAACGTAAAAGGCGTAGCCAGAGGCCACTTTTGATGTGTAGTTATGACCCTTAAATAGGCTCATGTATCTTGCGACAGAATGGTTCTGATGAGTGGCTTACGTGACAGCTAGAAATAAAATCTGAAGCCCGTACGCCTTTGCACTCGCTTAATCGAGCATGTGTCTCTTCGGAAAGCTGTCCTCCCGATCTGACACGTCATATATGTCATCAAAATCGCTCCCATTGGCACTCGCTTTGTCTGGGCCAGACGTTAAGGCCTTGGATTCAGCCGCTATATTGAGGATAGCCGGAAACGAAACGCCACAAGACGCAATGGCCTTCTCGACATTTCTCCAAGCCGCGTACCGATACACCCGATCCTTCATGTTCATGTCGGTAATAGTCGCGGCTTCTAAACCGTCCAGACACTCGCGCTGAACAGCCAGTGCCCACAAGGTTTCTTCTGTCGTTAATTTCAGGGAGTTCCTTTGGCTCTGCAGCTCCGTTATGATTGCCTGCAGCGCCTGACTAAGCTGAGACAGTTTTTCCATTTTTCCCTCGTCCCCTAACTGCAGAGCAAGAGCTTTAGCATCCTGAAAGAATTGATCTAGATCCTCCAGGTTGACTTGAACCCGGTGAACCGCAGCATGCCTAAGGTATCCGATCGACTTGAGAAGCCTTCCAATTGGTTGCTTGTTGTTTTCAACGATTGGAAAAACTTCCCACTTCTTTAGAAACTCATCTTTCCAGCGATTGAGCTCCACGGCTTCCGCACATTCCCAACCCATTATTTTGAGGACTTCTGCCATTGCTATGGAGCTGTAGTCGAAGCAAATAATCTCTAAAATTCGCTGTAGAAACACCAAAATGGGATATTGAACCGTGAAGGGGACTTGGTGGACTGGAAAAGCTGTCAGAACCGATTTCTTCGTTGACAGGATACTTGGAGGTTGAGAGAAACTTGTTTCAGCCTGGGCTGCAGCCGCGAATGCTCCGTCGCGTAGGAGCATTTGCGCTGAGTTGCAGACAACGTCAATTCCGAAATAGCGGAGCAACGCTGCGACTGGCCTTTGCTTCTTGTGTCTGACGATGCATCTTTCGACCCACGCACTGTTGTAGGATCCAGCTTTCCTGCCACTGAATAATTTTTTCAGTGCCAGATAGACTGTGTTCCGGTCCGGTATGGGTTTATGCCTTCCTCTCATTCTGATAGACAGCGACGTGCGGGCGTTTAGGGTTCGTGGAGCGTCGTAGAGAACATTTTTTTCGAGATCTACAGGCGCCAGTCGGGTTTACGCTCTTTATATAACCCTCAGGTATTGAGTTTAGTTTAGTTTTTTAGTTTTTGTTTTGCGCGGGGAGGTACCAATTTTTTACGCCCCCCTGTCATTATTTAACGTTTAGCCAGTTGTCGTGTTATTTGTTGTTTGTTGAACCTTCAACAATCATGAATCGGGTGGTCGCAGCGGGATAAAAAAATAACTTACGACGACGCCAAATGAATAAGTCCATTCAAAGACTGAAATAACAACGCTGAGTCACGAGTGCCGCAGTAACAATCAATTGGGCACTATATCAACGCTGGCATATCCATGACAAGATCGACGCGGAGAAAACTTCTCGATATATGCAAGCGACGAGTTAGGCAGTGATGTACGGAGTATTATAGACATGCAACTTTGCATCTTGTACCTGATTTTGGTTGCCACATGGGTTTAAGCCCACAGGCTAATGTGTATCAATGAACTCAAACAAGACATGGCAACCCCCGTAATTAAGGGTCCTTGGTACTTAACGCACGTTGGAGCTAAACGAAAGTTAATTACATGTAAACAATCCGCCATGTTCAACGCGTCCTTCCCACCCTCCATGTGACAACACCCACTAGCGAGAGCAATTCGAAAGGGGGGGAAAGAGGGGGCGAAGCTCGTGTGACACAAACACCGTTGGTTGAAATTTGCCGGGTCCGTTACCGGCACAAACGCATTGCTGCCTGATGGCTGCGAGACCTCTTGATTATTGGCGCTGACGATCCCCGCTTGTGAAACGTGATATTGCATGCCCTCGCCACGGGAAAAGAAAACAGGCGTAGTGAATGACCTTTTGCTTTCGTGAATGAGCCCATTCTAGCCAGCGTATTCCTCTAGCAGCATCCGGGTTAGATGTGCCGCCTGAACTTGTTCAAGGTTAGCGGCCGCAGGCAGATTTCCAAAATGATCTTTTCTACACAGTCTTTCTCCTCTTCAGCTTTGGATCAAACGCAGCGAACGCTCCGACAAAGCTGCGACCACATCGGCAACCACGAAGCACCAGCTGGCCTAATACTCTTGTAGGTCGTGGCATTCGCCAAACTCGTCATCATTACTCCATCTTTCCCCTAAATCAACTTTTCAGAAGTCATTCTCAAGATATCAGCGAACGCGAGCATGGATATTCCCAGCAATCAGACCGGTGTGCCAGCACACAACAGCTTTGAGGCAGCCCACGAGAATAAGCATCCAGCTGACCGAGCCCAAAGCATCCTTGTTCCGTATTTCCTTCAGCGAAGCAAAGAATTTCAGCGGCTGACGGATCTTCGACACATAGTAAGTCCAGGAGGAAGGAGATAGTGAGCGATCAAAACATGCTAACCATTATTCTATCAAGGGATGGCAGAATCCGGAAGGGGACGTCTTTTTTCAGCAACAACGCCAGCTTGCTGACACTAAAAATGATAGAACAGGCAACTATTTCTTTCAATTGATGAAAAAAGTTGGACAGGAACTTCATCGGTCGACCAGCGCCTTTACGATCCGCCGGGAAGACGCGAACGGATTAACCATTCTCGACATGTGCATGGCTCCCGGGGGCTTTCTGCAGACTTGCATGCGATGTAACCCCGGCTCGACCGCTTTGGCCTTCAGCTTACCCGCTGCTCTCTCGGGCCACAAAGTTCTCATACCAAGCCATTTCGATGTTGAGAAGCGGTACTTGGACGTCACGATGCTGGCTGGAGACATGGGCATGAATCATATCCCAGCAGATCATCCCGATGTCCTTTTATTCCCGCCGCGGCAGTTCAAAGACGGCCAACTATTCGACATGGTCATGTGCGATGGACAAGTTCTTAGGGGGCACAAGAGAAGCTCCTATCGCAAGAAGAGAGAAGCGAGAAGGTTGATCAACAGCCAGCTGGCTCTCAGTCTTGAGCACCTTCGTCCAGGGGGCAACATGATTGTCCTTCTCCACAAATTCGAAGCATGCGACACAACCAAACTTTTGTGGGATTCCCACGGCTTCTCTTCCATCAAGCTGTTGAAGCCTAAAACCAGTCACACGAAAAGATCTTCCTTTTACATGGTTGCAACCAATGTTCAAAGTCAGCACACTTTGGCCCTTCAGGCAATCCAGAGGTGGAAGGATGCATGGAGAATAGCCACGTTCGGCTCGGATGATGACTATGCAGAGCTGCTTCGGAACCACGACGGTTGTGCTAGCAAAGTGCTTGACGTGTTCGGGCCTCAGCTAGTTGAGCTTGGAAGAGACATTTGGGCAACTCAGGCGGATGCATTGGCAAGGGCATCGTTCATTTGAGATCAAAAAGGTGCGCTATTTCGAGTCCCGCTCACCTATAATCATTACCTAAGACTCATATTTATACCCCATATCACCCTGCACAACTCTAATATTCGAGAGGTCTGACGTCAGGCAGGGACCGAGTATATCAAGTCGTCGGCAGACCTCTGATCATTTGCACATACGAGACGCGACGGGTTGCCGTACCACAGCGACAAACCCGATTCCTTACACATCATCTGTCTATCGCCCTTGTTCGTGTCTGCAGAGACAGTTTTACTGCGCTTCAAGGTCATTTCAACCCAGCCAGCTGCAGCCTACACATCACTCCGAAGATATATGCCAAGTTGCAGCTCATTACTTCCACGGTGCACCGTTCCCGCGGGCCAAATACATGTAATAATAGTCGCTGAACGCTTTGAGGTTGTCGCAGGATGACAGGGTCCTGTACTTGACACTGTGTGGATGGACGACTTAATTGCTTCGTACGAGATTAGACTTGAACAAACAAACCGGAGCCTCGACTGTAGCTACTTTATGTGGCCACCGAATCGGTCAAGTCAGAAATTAAGTCTCTCATTTACCCTTAACTCAAGTCTTTGTTTGGAGCTCTGCTATTATGGCTGTTACGCTTGTATTAATACATTTCATGGGCTATTGCAATCAATATCCCGGAATAGAATTGTGCAATTGTGTAATATTACTTCCTACGGCGTCTCTGCAAGTTAAATTGCGGACTACCTAATTCCACTGCTGAATTAAAGTTGCGTTGCTGATTGTGTACCCAACACCAGTATCCGTCCGTTGTGAATGTGTGATTTGGGTCGACAAAGTACCTGGCAGGTCGGACAGATTTCTGCCAGTAATGTGCTGACGCAGCAGCCAGTCGCTCGCTCGCAGACCACGTTCACACTATCGTTTCGTTTCCATTCCCAACTAGCGTGCACCATCCGAGAATTGAAATGAACTACACAAACGATTGGAAGCCGCTCGCACTGTCTACTCCAGTCTCTCTGGCGTACCCAACGCAGCGTGGATAGCGGGACGTGCTTTCATTCGCTCCATCCACGCCTTAACGTAAGGAAAATCCTCCGCTTTGTACTCAGTTTCATCAAGAACTGCCGTAATGACGTTTTGCCAGGAGATGAAGGCTATATCGGCAAACGAGTACTTGCCTCCCACGAGCCAAGGACCGTCATCGCCGACGGTAACTGCTTTCTCCGCCAGAACCTTCTCCAAGACGCCCGTCACGCGATTAACCTCCTTGATATACCGGTCAAGCGCACTGGGAACTTTCTCATGGTGGAACAGTTTAAACCAGCCAGCCTGGCCGTAGTAAGGCCCTTGGCCCGAGGCCTGAAAGAATAGGAACTGCTTGGCGTGGTACGACTCAAGGCTACCAGGCTCGAAACTGATCTTGTGGTCCGTATCGTACTTTTCAACCAGGTACTCCACAATAGCCCCCGATTCCCATAAGGTCAAGTTTGTGTTCGGGTCGTAGATGGACGGGAGGCGTCCGTTCGGGTTGACAGCCAAATAGTCGGGCTTCTTGACGTCGGCAAGCGGCACGGCCACGAGCTCGTATGGAACGCCAAGTTCCTCGAGCACCATGGCTACTTTGGGCGGATTTGGGCCGCCTTTGCCCCATACCTTTACTGGTTTGATTGTGGGCATCTTGGTGGCCGAGTTGAATAGCAATAGTAGGAAAGAAGAAATCACCACTGCAAATAATTTTTTGTCTAGCTCGGCAGGACTATGATGGACATTTGATCCGTTTTATAGTTTCTTCGTCTCTTTTAAAAACATCGATATACAACATTTCCAGCATAATGCTTCGCCAGCAAGAACAATGTTTGCTGTGGTCACTTCCGTATTTGTGGATAAGTAACTAACTAACTATTCTCCACATCGGACTAGGAAGGACCAAGTTAGGATTAGTCTGACTTTGCCGCGCGGGTCGGATAGCGACTAGGACGTATTCCCGAGGAGGTACGGAGCGTTGTCTGTCCTGACTAAAGTGATTAATAAGACTGACTAATGTCTTCACACCATCTATACTTGCGTCTATGTGCCATTTTCGGACACCACATGTTGCCACATGTACTCTAAGGCGGGTAAATCCAAGAACCGGCCTGATTCCATGCCGTAAACCTCAATAATTGGGCTACTCGTCGGATTACGCTTTTCACACGTGAAAGTCGGATCTAGATGGGAATGTCAAGCTTGGAGGAAAGCCAACCGTGAGTAACGGGCCCAAGACACTATTGGGCCCGTCACCTGACTATTGCCCTCTTTCTGCCGATTGCGCAAGTTGATCATCTCCTAGCTCGCATGTAAGACGCCACCAGAATATATGGCGCAGATCGTGGACCTGTTTTTACAAATCGCTAGCCTACTCCGCAGTGTCTTCAGTTACTATAGCTGTGACCTAGGTTGGTAAGTTCTGAAGAGAGGATAGCTGCAGACGTAGCCCACAATGATTGTCAATTCTGACTGCACTATCGGCAAGTAGATTGGGAGTGAGGTTGAACAAGGGCAGAGGCTGCGGGCATTATCTCATAGCAGGCACTCCATTAAACTGACGAGCTGTTGCCACACAATGACACGACTCGCCGACTTTAGACGACAGATCAAAATGCAGTTGAGGCAGGTCTGATTTAGGAACGACGCCGTCAGCTTGGCCGTCAAGAATCAAAGCCAGTAAAATTATTTGTAGGTCTCGAGTGGCGTCTCCGATGCGTTTCCGGGATATTAAACGCTCCACAAAGTTGTGTTCCATAGATATGACATTGTAGGATCGAGCCTGTGTCAGAGACCACCACTTTCGGTGACCCGCGCGGAGTCGTAGAACTAGCAATGCACCTAAGGCCATCGGGGGAGAGTATCATGCAGCTAGCAAATTATTCACAGTGGGGTAGTAGCGAGCATAAATGGAGGAGAAGGACCAAATCAATAGTGAGAGTCAGAGATTAAGACCGTCAACAATAAAGTGCTACCTTGTTGCTACAGAGCAGCGAATTACATGAGAAGTCTTGCCCTTCACTCTGCTATGCCAGAACCCCAGTCGTGACAGCCTGGCGGAAAATTGAAATCAATAATACACCTCTCCACTGCCTTAACATATCATGCGAGGGCTCTACACCGTATAGATTCATAATTCGATGTAAGCTCTGTAGAACTGCACCAACGCCTAGCGTTCCCATCCAGCTGCCGTGCTCTCCGTACTAATCCGTTCCTGCAAATATGCCGAGTCGAAACTAAGGAAAGAAAGGTGATATATATGGTGTTCTTCATCAAGTGGAGAGAAACCCTATTTTTACCGTTCTCGACTACCTTTCTAGACTAAGTATTGACTGGCTACTAAATCAACTCGAGAGAACTAGCTACATACTTCACCATCATATCTATATGGAGAGCCTCTTCAAGTACATACTAACCAATCACCTTCAGCGTCTGATTAGCATGAGGCTTTTATCACGTGTATCTTCTACAACTAAGCCACAGAGGAAGGCATTAAGTTTTCACACCCTTTCCGATATCGCCAAGCCAACCACCACTACTCCGTAGAGCAACCAAACATAATTGGCTAATACTTTATATACCAGTAGACATGCAAAACTCCGTGCCGCATACCGTAGACTGAAGAATTCAATCACTTTTTCCGCTGACTAGACAACCCCAGCAGCTGTTACTCTTCATACGTTCCAGCACGGATAGATTTACGTTTCGCCAAACGAACCGCTCATTTGTTTATCGTTACCAGGTTTGTCACAAATAGCCGCCTTGTCCATAGTTGAATGTTAGGAATACTTTATTTCCAGCCACCATCACTGAATCGTTCTAATCTGGGTCGCAATGACGATACCTGACCTCCACTCGGGACAAGCACGCCATGTGTTTTCAGCGCCACAGCCAATAGGAAACAATTCCGGAGTACTCGACACGACCAACAAACTGCGGTGTGGTTCTTCATCCCCAGCCGCTCCATCATCTTATCACGCGAAATACCGACGGGCCTAATACTGGCCAACAACAACTATCCAGCCTCATCACGTCAACACGAAAGCCTGCTCATTCTGCAGCATGTGCAAGCACCATACCCTTTCCCCGTGTTCGTGTCGAGGTGATGTATCATTCGGCTAGACTACATTGCTTTCCACTTCCAACCTTCTTGGGTAAGCTGCATAACCACCTGAGCTATTGAATATCTAATCAGCAGACAAGCAGATTTAGGCTGCTCGATTGGAGGGACTCGGCCTCCCGCAGCGTCATTCCTTGGCAAACCGGTGGAAGATGGGGTAACGAAGCGACTCCACATCGCAGTAATGACAGCTGCGGAACGGCGGGCTTGACCGCATGACTGTACGCACGAAGATATCAGTGGACCGGGAATAATCGTCGTTTTTTTTTTTCACTACTTGATAGCATCCAACGTCTTGTCGTGTCTTGTCCTCATTGGTTAGCTACAGCAGCTGAGCAACAGGTTGCAGATGCAATGCAGACAAGCCAGGTAGATGGTGTACGGCTGCCCCAGATTGTCCGTTGGCGTTCGCTGTTCGCTGCAGCCCATTGGTTGGTGTTTCTGGGGAACACCAACCACTACTGGAAGCAGGCTGACCGGTATTCTCAGCAGATTGGAACCGAATTTGATGTCATTGGCCCACGTTCACACCTTTCCCAAAGATGTTATCAAGGTTGAGCTGTCATGATCGGCAAAATAGCAAGATTGATTGGCGTTGATGTTGGCCGTTGACTGTCTATAGAGCGGACACCGCCGTAGTATATTGCTAGCTAGTTCAATCAGGATCATGTCTATCGAGTTCGGGCTCCGCATCACTACACCTGGTTCCTCGACATTTGATCTAAGGCAATGAGCGATCACTTCATAACTCTCACACTTCATAAAGCCTGTTGTACCGAAGTGGTTACTGTCCTCCTTGGTACTACTTCACCCCCGCCCATCCAACAATGGACACCAACCGGAATCATATTTCAAACCACTCCGTCCAGCTCCGATGAAAGGGGTGGTAGTGACGGTGGTGGCGGCGGAGGCGGAGGCGGTGGGATGTCGGACACCGGGATCGTATTACTCGGTGTGTTTCTTGGGCTCACCACACTGTCCGCCGTCATCTTTGCACTTTGCTGTCCACGCAGAGGTAAACGCGGTAAGAAAGGCAAGCAAGGCAAACAAGGCGACCAAGGAGAGCAAGGTGACCCAGGGCCACGCGGTCTACGAGGTCCACCTGGGATGGGCGAAAGAGGAGAGAAAGGGGATAAGGGTGACAAAGGTGATAAGGGCGACAGAGGCGGTCGGGGAGATCGAGGCGAGAGAGGCGAGATAGGTGAAAGGGGCGAGAGAGGAGATCGAGGTGGAAGAGGTGATAGAGGTGAGCGGGGTGATAGAGGTGACAGAGGTGATAGGGGCGATAGAGGTGAAAGAGGTGAAAGAGGTCAGAGAGGTGAGAGGGGCGATGAAGGTCCTGCCGGCCGGCCTGGACCCGGGGGTTCGGATGGTCGAGACGGCCGAGACGGTCGCGACGGCCTAGTTGGTCAAGACGGCCGAGATGGTCAAGACGGCCAAGATGGTCCCCAAGGTCCCCAAGGTCCCCAGGGTCCTCAAGGTCCTCAAGGTCCTCAAGGCCCCCCATTTACCGAAGTCTCATGTCCTAGGCCAGATCACAGTCGTCCTAATACGCATGATCGAGGTTGCACATGCGGAAGAGACCGTTGCGACCCAACACGTCAGATATGCGAACGGGGCGACCGAGGAAGGCCAGTGGCAGTGACTTCCTCCATTGTCATCGGGTGACTTCGGTAACTACACGTTTACCCTCTTCCAGACTTGTATTTAAGGTGGACTGCATTGCATCGATAGCGTATACAGATTGAGATGAAAGCGACTTTGTTCCGGTTGATTTCCACTTAGGGGGAGCAGCTGGTTGCCAAAATTTAAGCTCATGATACGATTTTTCAAGCTTCGTTTTCACCACCCTTTTGTCCCAGTACTATAAACGATAGGGAAACGAATATGTATCATCTTACATCCTATTAAGCACCCCTTTATTCATGATAGTACATTCTCTATAGCCAATAGGTTGGTAGGAATACATTCAACTTGTGTCGCCAAGCCTTCAACCATACAATCCCGATTCCCAATCAGCCTTCCCGCCGCCCTAGGAGGTGCTGGTACTGGTCACAGGGTTACGGAGACATGCCAAGCCCACCATGCTAGAGAAAGCGTGGGAACGCCGCAGGACGCCTCAAACATTTTTACGTTGGCGAACTTTCCGAATTGCTAAGCAGCAGTAGCTGCGCCGACGGTCTTCGTCCCCGACCCCTCCTCGAAATAGAGGCAATACAGCGTCATATGCGTTCCGAGGCACCTAAAATATCGACCAATATCCTCAGTAAGTCTGGCCACCGACACATAATCATTGCCTCACATCATATCATATTACCTGCAGTGTATAAAGTTAGTTAGGTTCCAGCATAGCTTAGCATTATTTAGAAACATTTTCCTATGGATATGTAGCCAGACACTTATTGACATCGCACTTACTATGCGAAATAAAACTCACAGCCAGTGAATAGACCTATTGCGGCGGAATTGCCCCCATTGAAGAAAAGCCGGGATACTTTGCGATTTCAAAATAATACATAAGAAGTATATGCTTGTTGGAGAATACATGACCCTAAGTGTCTCGTAATCACCTTCAGCTCGCTAGGCAAACCTCCAATGTGTTTCATTTCCTCTTTTCGAGGACACCCATACAGCTTGAGCTATACTATTTTTACTAGATATAACGTCCAGCATACTTGTATGCTGTTAAATGTCTCTTCTAGGGTAAGCTCTGACCCCCACACCATGACAAGTCACTCCTCGGTCGTTCTCAGATTAAACACCAGAACGATATCTGCTCAGCCGACACGATCAGAGAGAATAACCCGACAAAGAACCCTTGGCAGGAAAGTCCTGCTAGCCTTGCGGAGTAGTTAGTGTTACTATAGTTGCCCATAAACTAATATTCTATTCCCGGTGGTAACCACATGGGCACCATGATTTGGCAAAGGCGATATCGTATACGCATTAATGAGAATTCAACACACACATACACATACACATACACATACACACACACACACACACACACATACA